>CAMZMU010000128.1:24656164-24924040 GCA_947311845.1 Poa pratensis
CCGGAGCTTCGATGCGCCTTCCCTCAAGCCGGCGTGCGTGTTGGCGTCGCTGGAGTTTGAAGATCTGGACGAAGAAGATGAAGTTTACCAAGATGTTGCTGCATCATCGCGCGGGATGGAGGCATAGCGCCGAGGATCGTCGACTTCCTTGTCGCCTGAGGGCTCCTCCCAGTCCAACGCATGGAGGTGCGGCGGCGGGATTCGCCGGCGGAGCGTGCCGTGCGAGCAGGAGGCACCAGAGCTCAGAAGGTCCTAATATGCTTTTTCTTTGTCTTCTGGGTTTCTCTGTATGCTTGGTTCTGTAATCTTGTCTTCCTTCGCAAAAAAAAAAAAAGAACACAGAGTCACCAGGATCGCTTCTGAGTAAATACAGCAGTGAAAGTACATTAGGCAAACACATGCTGGTTATTGAACAACTACACAAAGATCAGACACTCGCAGGTGGACATCCGTCTAGTAACCATAGTTGGTCTTTTTCATCATCCTCGCAAATTCACCGAAATCTATCTCGCCATCACCTGTGACACAAGATGGAAATGAAGTTAAATCCAGTAGGATAAGGTTCAGATAAATTGATGTTCTTTTCGAGTTCTCAGCAAAGAAAAAAAGGACTAACCATTTTGATCTGCCTCCTGTACCATTTCCTGGATCTCTTGGAGATGAAGTTTTCACCCAGCTCTTTGGCGATACCTGGATGTCAACATCGGAAATCTTCTTCCCCTGCAAGAGGTCGCACAATGAACTCGAGTTATTTTACACTCGTACAAAGGACAGTTAGTTTGAACATGGCAGAGTTATAACAATAACTATTGTGTTTGCTGCACACAGTGAACTCCCACAAGGTATTATGAATAAAAAGATCAAATATCATTCTGCAGCAACCACCATGAGTATCCAGAACAATGTCTAAAGAAAAAACCTGGGTGGTAGACTAACACAGTTTCTAAGGGGCATTTAGATCACTGATTTCTATAAAAATAGTTGTTTTGTATGAAATAAGTATACATCGTGCATTATATTTCATCATATATCTAGTAATATCAGTTTTAGTGTTGTATATATTCGTATTTTTCCTCTAAAGGAAAATGTTTGACAGCAAAGAATCTAAATGACCTACATTGTGACTCTGATGGAGTAGTTCAGTTACCTATTTACTAACTTGGTTAACTGATTACGCATCTAGAAGTAAAAACAAATGGCAATCAATTAAAGTACTTTGAAAATAAGAAAATGGCCAGATGTCGAATAAGTGAACTCATTGTCTAAGAGAGGCACTTGGAAAGATGCAGCCAGCCACTTAATAATCTAGATGATGCGTACAAGAAGAAAGACTGTTAACTCTTACATTTTTATCTTGGCGATAATACGGAATGCTTTTGTAAGCTCTTCTTTAGTATCTCTCTCTCCAATCTTGGCAGTCATCATGTGCTCAAACTCCTCATAATCGATGATCCACTACCATCTTTGTCTACATCAGCAATCATCTGGTTGATTTGCTGCATTATCCAAAAGCAAGGTGGTGTTATCAGTAGGAGGGACTTCCTTAATAGACTATAGGGTACTAACAGAGAGCAGCGTTTTGTAGCTCTTCCTACATGTAGGAAGTTTTTTCGAAAAATTCAAAAACGCCACTTTAAATTTTCAAAAAATTCTGAAAATAATTCTAGATGTAGATAATGGAATGATTAGCAGTGTGCAAAAAATAAATTCGAAATACTTTGTATTTTGGGCCATGTAAAAATGAACATGCAAATTTCGAAATAGATTTTTTCAGAATTTTCATTTTTGTGTTGGCCGGACTACAAAATATTTCGAGTTGAAACTTTGCAGAACATTAGAGTACTCATTGTAAACCTCTATGATTTATCTCGGAATTTTTTGAAACTTCAAACTGTTAATTTCAAAAAAAAAAATTTAAAAAGGATTACATGTAGGACGAGCTACAGAAGGAATTTTCGAGCTATACAGCATTAACAGGATAGATTCACAATAGGAAAGGGGACATAATAAATACTCAATAGGAAAGGTTCAGGGTGAGACAACATCATTAAGAGTCGCACACCAGCTTAATTGTATGCCAATTCTAGACAGTTCATACAATATTGTATCATTTATTCAAGAAAAAAATGTAAGCACTCTATCATCAACAGTTGTTTGATTACTTCTATATAGGTCTGAGGCAAGACAACCTAGAAGATCTCCTGATGAAGTGGGATGAAATGCAAAACCGAAAAAATAGTGAAGTGGTGAACAGTACCTCTTCTGTCATCTCAAATCCCCAAAGCTCTACAAACGAGGAAAGCAAGAAAGTCAGGGTCATGAATGCTCACACAACAAAGAAAAAGTGTTAAAATGACAATGGCTATGGAATTACTACCTCATGGCAACATTTAATTCTTTTGCGTCGAGTTTCCTGAAATGTGAAGCACGTTTAAGAAATTCATCACGCTCAATGAAGCAATACGATGGGGAAATAAGTGGACAGGCGAACAAGCAGATCCATTACCAGAGTTATCAGTGTCGAAAAGATCAAAGGCTTCTTGATCTCCTGCCTCTTCTGTGTCGTGAGGCCATGAGGACGAGCTCTAGGCCTCTCCCTCCTGGTCTGCCCCTTCATAGTAGACTGCAGTACAAGCACAAATATAACAGAAATTACCACCATGATGTTATCAGCCTAAATTACTAGCATTGGTTTTTATCAGCCAAGCGAATCAATGTGCATGATGTTATTCATCTAACCGTTCCGGCAAACAATACAAGAGATACCATGTGTAAACGTTGATGGGAAATTCAATTGCAGTTCTTATAAAATCACTCCTTTGTACGACTACGCGAATTCAGCACGCCACAGGCGCGGATCAGGGGCTCGGTGGCAGCCCGAATTCGACGGCGACGGTGGGCAAGGAAGGAGGGGATCTAGATGAAGGAGAGGCGAAGGGGGCTTACCATGGCTAGGAAGGAAGGCGGAGTATGGTGCGCCGCTGACGAAAGGGTCGCCGCCGCCGTGGATCTGCCGGTGCCCGAGGGGAAGAGCGACGAGGGTGGTGGTTGCTGTGGAATCTGGTCGCGGAGGAGCAGCAGCAGGGACGCGTCGGGCGTTTGGGAAAAAGGCCGGGTCTTTCCCTTTCCCTCGCATCAGATAGAGAGCGGCCGCTAGGGGTCCCACCGCTTCTGTTCCGTTCCGTTTCGCACTCGGCCCTCGCGCCGCCCCCGTCGCGCGCCGCCCCCCCTACAGGAACGCGCTCGCCGCCGGCCGGCCGGCCGGAGAACGACGCTCGCCGCGTGCAGGTAGCATCTCACATCCTCCTTTCTGATATCTTCTTCCTCCCCCCTCCCGTCCCCTGTGCCCTATTGCTCTGCTTCTTTTTTCAGATTTTTGTGATGATTGGTCTACATGATTATTGGTCTCTGCAATGTACAATTGCTTTCCCTGGCTCCCAAAAATTGCTTCTTTTTCAGATTAAAAACTTTTCCCTGTCTCCCAAAATTGCTTCTTACCCTGTAACCTCATACTTGCTTGTGAACTGTTGCAAAACCAGTTGTTATAGACCTAGCTTTAGAAAGAAAGAAGTATAGAAACCCGCACTAAGTTGAAAAAAGGACGGAGCACCCCCTAAACTTTAAACAGGAGCACTTAGCACCCAAAACACTATGTAATACCGGGCAATTGACCCCCTGACCCAGTCTGACGCTGTTTTGCACGTGGTATTGCGTACGTGGCAAAATGGAAGTTAGATAGGCGGGTAGTAATGCCTACCTGGCAAATCCCTCCCACTCTGTCGTCCACCATTGCGGTGCGCGCCGGAAGCACGTCGCGGAGGCGCCGTCGGCGCAGAGCGGCCACGCCCGCAGCAAGCACGTTGCGGGAGGGCGCCGCCGACAGCGAAGCACGTCGCGGTGATGGAGGATGGACAGCAAAGCGGCTGAGCATGGTCTTGGTCGCCGGCACAGGGCACGGACGGCGGCGCTGTGTGAGGGCGTCTGCTAGTGCCTACTGCCTCAGATCTGATATAGCCGGATTCGTTCCTCCCCGGTCGTCCCATCCATGGCGACATGGCCGCCGCGGCGAGCAGGATCTGAGCCGATCTTCGGGTCTCCCGCATGCCAGGAGGTGACATGCAGGTTGGCCGCGCGTACGAACCATCAGGGCCTGAAGTTCTTGATTTTTTCTCCTCCTCATACATCTGGATTCACCTTCAGCTTGCCGCATGTGAGCATGATTTTTGGTCCATCCTGATGGTGCATTCTCTATGCCGTGCTTTTGATTCTTGGTGGAAAATTGTAAAGTGGTTGTAATCTTGAACAACCATGTTCAAAGATCCATATACATTTTTTCTTAATCTTCAAATTCTTTCCTATTTGGCCTCAATTTTCTAACACAATCTGTTCCAGATCATGTATTGTCTGGAAAAATAGGTCCAGATCATATTAACTTACTGGAATTTTTTTTGGTCCAAATCCAGTTAACGTAATGTTCATTCCTAAGCTCTGCTAATTTCTCGCATGCATTCTTAATCTCTGCTAAGTTCTCACAGTAAAAGGTATGGTAAATGATGAGTCGGTAGGTTCAGAATAAAACAGGTCCAGCGTGGCATGGTCTGACCTAACCCATTGTCCACGTCACCAAAACCACTGTCCAAAACTGCTTAGGGGGTCAATTGCCTGGGTATCACATAGTTTTTGGGTGCTAAGTGCTCTAGTTTTAAAGTTCAGGGGTGCTCTGCCCTTTTTTCAATACTTGTGGAGGTTATCTATACTTCTTTCCTGTTAGAAACTGAAACCGTTGCTAGTTTGGTCACTGTGAAGAACGACAAGAACACTCTATTTGCTTCGATCAGTTTTGTACAATAACTCTCCTGCTTTGAGTATCATATACTCATTTATCTGATGCAAATCGGTATATACTCTTTTAAAAATGAAGTGTGTACCACAAGTTCTGCTTGTAGTACATAGTATGTGCCTTTTTTTATGAACAAGTATATACTTCATCCAAAAATATAACAGCGCATACCACCTGAGTTCAATGAAGTATATCTACTGCTTTGTGAGTTCAATGAAGTATATACTGCTTATCATCAAACAAAGTGTATTCGATTAGATGACAAGAAATACTCTATATTTTTAATGTTATTATGTTTGAAATAATATATAAACATTCAAATATACACATACAGTTTTTTCATACATGTACACAAGTTTATACTGTCCAATTCAACAAAACATCCAATTCCATGGTTTGTACATCCAAATAGGAATTGGAATCGGGTGCTACTCTTTGATTCCAACAGAAAATACCAAGCACACTCAAACAACATAATTTGAATTGGAGGCCATTTTCTTTCCATCTGGATTTGGTATTCTCCGTCAATTCAATTCCAAGCCAGTTTTTCTACATCCAAACACAACATACATGATTATTGCATATTAAATTTGTGATGAACTATGTCAAGAGCGTCGCCCTCCCTTTCCTCTCCCCGCTACAGTGCATGAGAGATTTGTTGAAGTCCACCGTCGATCCACCGTTTCCGCGGTGAGGCGTGGGTTCCTCCCCCTCCGTCGGCTGCTCCGGCGGCGGGAGGGTGGGGAAGCCCGTCTCACGCGTGTATATAAGGTAGGGTATGGGGGGTGGCCGGCCGCGGTGCTTCGAGGTGGAGGCGCTGCGGATCGGTTTTTGGTGTCGCCGCGGTTCCCCTCTGTCAGTGGTGTTCCCTGGAGCTCCGCCGTCTCGCGCGCGACTTGTCCGAGCTCGAGGATCTCCGGATTTCTCTGGCTCGGTTCACCACGGCCAGATCCGAGTACGCGGCGGATCTGGAGGGAGATCATGAAGAGGTTGATGCAGTGGTTCTTCGCGGCGGCGCTGGCGGTTCCGACAGTAGTCTCTTCAGAGGCGGTGTTCGATGACTTCCCGTCTGCGGTGTGCTGGGGCTCCGGCGCCAAGGTTTGGGGAGCTTCAGCAGCGACGCGCCATCGTCAGCTCCGGTTCATCGTCTTCGTCGTCGGGATCTTGAGGCTTCGTTGTAATTTTCCTTTGTTTCAGGATCTATCTGTAAGATCGGGAACCTTGTATTCTCCTCTTTTCGCAAAAAAAAAAATTGTGATGAACTGCCTGCATATATAACATGGTTTTGTTATGCTTGTAGGAAGAAAAATGATGCTATATGTAAATCTGGAATTTACGATGTCATATTTGCAGCATATTGCACACAAACCGTTTTATCCATAGATCCTTATTGCTAAGCATCTGGCTGCCTTGCAGTCATGAGGGGCAACCTATGGTGAGCTATTCGGCAGGGTCGATGAACTGCCTTGTCGAAAAGCTCACCAAAGTGAATATCGTCTCCCCTGAAATTGAAGGGTTAAGGAAAGATCTGTGAATCTGACAGAATTTCTTCCGCAGGTTGCGAGGCGACAGGACATGATTCACACGTCGAAGTGTGGATTAGGCTTGTGAGGGAGTTGGTCTACGACATCGAAGACTGTGTCGATCAGAAGCCGGGCATGGGGGATCATCAATTGGAGATAGAGGAACAAGTGCTACTATTCAAATCCCTAATCGAGCATCTGTGCGAGCTCTGTGAAAGGTACGATCGTTATTGGAGTTCCCACTGATCATCTCCACGATCCTGCCGTTGTACACAGCCAAGGCACAGTTTATTCTCGTATACTTTTGGGGGAAAAACTGTCCTAGTTGAGAGAAAAAGCCGACTGATGAGCTTGTGAAGCTTCTGACAGGCAAGAACGAGAAGATGCTAAGGGTGGTATCCATCTTCGGAAGGGAAGGCCTTGGTAAGACCACCCTAGCCAAGGAGGTTTATGCAAAGCTTCAACTTGAGGGGCAGTTCGATTGCTGGGCTTCTGTCTCTGTTAAAAGACCCATCCATGAGGAACACTCTAATGGAAATACTTCGTCAAGTAAAGCTCTCTGAGAAAGAAAGGGTAAAGCCCAAGCCTAATCCTATGTATGCAAGGGGAGCAGCCAAGGATCTGGAAACGCTCATCAGCGAGCTCTGGAGTACCTCGGCCTGAAGAGGTTCTCTGCAATTTAATCACCTCTTCATTATTGGTGTGTAAATGTATTAAGTATTTCTTACTAGTATACTAGGTTTTGTGATTTCAGTGTGTTTTGTTTGTTAGAAAACTGAAATTTTATAAAATGAATCATGTACCCTCTCTAGAATACATGCACTAGTAATTTGCTAGGAACGCGTGGACAGATAATTTTGATAGGAACACGTGGTAAAAAACTAAATTCCCATCCCTGTTGACTCCTGCTGTGCCACATGTGGCTTGATCGCCGTCCCTTCCTATAGTAACACTACTATTTGCTTTTCCATCTCTGCTGGCATCAAACGATGGCATGGGCCCACTGCAAAAAAGTGATTTGGAGACAGTCTGGATCATGTATACCCATCATCCTAAAAATAACATATGTACTCATCGAATTTCCCTTAGTGTTGAATTCATTTGGGTAAGAGAACCGGCTGCTGGTTGTTGGATGATTTGGTGTGCTTGTACCTCATTCCATTTAATATTCTGGTAGCTGAATGCACTAAAATTATATGTAGTTACAAAAATCAATTTCGCCTAAAAATTTCACAGAAATCATTAAATAAAACCAAAACTGATTTGCTGTACATATGGAGTATTATAATTTTTGATTTTCTTAAAAACGTGATATAATTAATTTTGAATTGTCGTGGTAGCTTATAATACTTTGCAACTTAATTTGTCAGGTACTTCATCTTAGTGGATGGCCTATGGAGTAAACGGCTCGGCAACTTATCATTTGTGCTTTGCCAGACGGGAATCGTGGAAGCAGGTATTGACAACAACTAGCATGAGCTTATTCCCCACGAATGTTTATCATATGGAGGCACTTGACGAGAAGATGTCTACAAGCTTATAATCAAAAACAATTTGGACAGAGAAACGGTTGGCAGATTGCAATGAAGCTACCAAGAATATGTTTAAAATTGTACTGGCATGCCATTGGCAATAACAGTTACAGCCGGCTTATTAGCTACGGAATCAGAAAAGTGCCAGAGCCAAATTCCTGCGTAAAAAATGTACTTTCATCAGTCGCACAATATTCGAGGTCAGAAGGATGATGAGGACTGCAGGTGAGCTACGCTGCCTCTGTCTCTGCCTTTGCAGTCTTGTTTCCTGTACTTGAGTGTTTTTCGAGAAAATTATACCATCAAGAAGATCGTCTAGTACGGCTTTGGATAGCTGAAGGGTAATCCCTAGAGAAGATAATGAAAGAAGAGGTGAAGAAGAAAGGGTTGAAGAAACAACAGGACGCGAAGAAGGAACAGCAAAGGTGAAGACATAATAAGAGGTGAAGAAAGCTTGTGGGAAACAGGGAGAGGTACTTCAACGACGTATCATGAGAAGACTGATTCAGCCGGTGTTCAACTACAACGATGACCAGGCAGTGGGTTGCACCGTTCACAGTGCGATCCTGGATTTCGTCAAATCCTTGTCGACCAAGGCAACTTTGTTACTGTTGGATCGTGCTCATTTGAGAACAGATAAGGTTCGTCGATTCCACTGGATTCGAACGATGACCAAGACGAAGATGGAGAGCACCTTAGCCTCAATCGCAGTGCACCTATCTAGAGTGCGATCCACACTGTTTTGGGGGATATTGAAAGGATGGATGGTCATTCAGCCCTCACTGAGTCTGGGAAAATTGAAGAGGGCCTATTCTTCCGCGCTTCAAACTTAAGAGTTCTGTCTTCAAGGTACTGTCAGTGTGGAAGCCACCATCTAGAAGGCTTGGAGGGTTGTTCTTCTGAAATACCTGGGAGTTGCAGACTAATATTGATAAGTTACCAAAGAAATTGGAGAGCTAGAGCAGTTGGAGACCCTAATTTGAGGCACACAGAGTGTAGCACTGCCTGAGTCTATTTTAAACTGAGAAGGTTTGCACACCTGCTTATTGACTATACTGCAAACTTCCCCGTGGAATCCAAAAAATGCAGGCTTAGAAGAAATATCAACAATTGGTGTTGACAGTGAGAGCTCAGTGGTAGAGCTCGTGAGGAATTTGGAGCGTCTGAGGGTACTGGGCGTACGATTGGTTCGAGGCATGTCTTATGGGGAGCTTGTACACAAGGTGGGGTTTGTAAGTTCTACAAAGCTTACTCCCATCTCTTATTGCCCTTATGATATTTGCTTACCTACCCGTATGTACACCACCTGATCAGCTCCGAAGATTTTGAGCTGAAAATCTCTGCTCCAATTCTCACAGAAGAGTTACTACTCATGCCCCCGCCTGTCATTGTCACCCACCTAGACATTGGAATTGTTGAATTAGACCAACGGGTTGTCCGTCTGCTGGGGGAATTGCCAAATCTTGTCCTTCTCAAGTTAGTATCTACAGTATCAACTCACAGTCTGAGGGCAGAAAAAGTAGTAGAACGTTGTCGCGTGGATCGTGGTTCAATTATCTCAAGGTGTTGTCGTTCACATGCGGTCTGGTGGGACGAAGCTGCAGTTCAGTTCAAGTGCCATGAAGGAGCTCCAAAGGCTTTCGCTCGAATTCAGTGCACGGGAAACACTGCTCTCTATGGAATTTCTGGTTCGGCGTCCGAGCATCTCTCTTCTCTCACACGAGCCCATGTCACCATTGACTGCAATCGCTGCAGCTTGGAGGTGAAGAATGCGGAGGATGCAATCAGAGCACAACTGGGTAAGCTCTGCATAGACCCCACGGTAAGAAGTTTGACAAAACGGACCACCTTGGCGAATGAAATGTTAAAAAGTGACCACCTGTGAATTTTTTTGTTTAAAAAGGACCACCTCCGGCGTGACGGCAGGTGCGCCAGGCGACACGTGGCGCCTGCCGCCATGGACAGAGGCGGCTTGCAAGGCCGCCGGCCACTGTGGCGGCACGTTGAGCATAACAAGACCGACACAGGAACCGCACCAGTCGCGAAGGGAATTTTCTGAGCAGTGGGGCCCAGCCGCCGTGGGCGGTGGCGGCACCCTGTCATGGCTGGCTGGCCGCTGGCCGCCTGGACCAGTGGCGGCCTCTTGCCCGAGTTCTCTGCAATTGCTCTCATAGTTTATTGCCCGCTATGACCACCCACTAGTTGGACTTTCGTAATTTTATCTTGAACGAAGGAGCAAGACTCAGTTAAAGTCAGAGGGAGAGATTCCTGCTGCTATGAGCTGCCCTCACGCAGCCATAAGCAAAAGCCGACGAATAACCCCTAATTCTAAGACTAATCACAATGGAGAGTATCATATAGTGGTATCATGCACTTGACTACGCATGTTACTAACCCCATAGTGTGTAGTAACATAAGTGTAGTATCATGTAACAGTGCATTTAATTGTGTTTGTAGACTCAATATGCATTGAAAGCGTTTTTATGATAGCTACCTATATAACTACATACTACTCTCTCATCATTAATTACAGTGCCACGTCAAATTTTGCATGCATGTAAGCATGATACCACCTATGATACCCCCATTGTGGGTAGTCTAATTAGCTGGAGCTAGTACGTGCTATAGCTAGCTAGCTGTCCTCTAGACGCCTGTATAAACTCGAGAGAGTACAGGCTCGGGCGAGAGGCCGCCACTGGCGCTGGCGGCCGCCGGCTACGTCAAGGTGCCGCCACCGCCCCGGCGGTTGGGCCCACTGCCAAAATTCTTTCGCGACGAGTGCGGTTCCTGTTATGCCCAATGTGCCGCCACAGTGGTCGGCGGCCTTGCAAGCCGCCTCTGTTCGTGGACAGGCGCCCACGTGTCCCTGGCACGCCTGCGCCACGCTGGAGGTGGTCATTTTTGACCAAAAAATTCGTAGGTGGTCTTTTTTTGACATTTCATTTGCCGAGGTGGTCAATTTTGTCAAAAATTCCACGGTAAAATTCATCAGAACACATCTAAGACATAAAGCAAAGGCGACAAAAGTAAGCGTAGTAAACACCGAAAGTTGCTTTGGCTCCCCAGTGCTCCCCATTTTTATAAAAATATTTACGAGTTTCAAAAATTTTGAAAAAAATTAAGATGTAGCCAATGATATATCTCACAAACGTGCAAAATTCATTTGAATAAAACAAAGTATATGGTCTACACAAATGACGGAATCTAATAAAATTTGAGATTTCAAAATAGGCATACTCAATCCACGCTTTGTCACTTTGTGTAGTTCAGAAACAAAGTATTTGAAATTGATTTTTTTTTCACGTTTGTGAGATACACCGTTGGCTACATCTAGATTTTTTAATGAATTTAAAACTCAAATATGATTTTCAAAGTTTTTAAATAGCATTATCGGGAGCCAAAATCTCCCCTTGTACCACACTCTAAGAATCAATGGAGTAATCGTTCCGGATAGTTCAAATTGGTCTAGCCGTTTCAAGTTGCCCAAGCACACAAATGCAGAACCAGCCACCCGCTTGTCTGCTTCTCTAATATTTACTACTCCCTCCAATCCAAAATAATTATCGTGGTGTTTGAACTAGAGTTTTTTCAATAAATTGCGACATCGATGTAGCCTTAATTAAGCAGAAGAAAATTCATTAATACCTCACATCCATCTCTACGTCTACATGGGTGTTACTGGAGTCTTGATGCCTAGCTAATCTAGAGCTCATGGCGGTGAGCACCGAGCACTTAACACGTATTGTTAGTCTGAACTGATGTAGAATTATCCTTTTCGGTGCATGACCTTTGCACGAGAGGATGACCCGGCCCTGCATCCAGCATCCGACATCCACTTCCGTTGAGCCGTCACCGCCATCGGTGCCCTCTTCTTTTGCATTGTGGGAGCCACTTGCTGGATTCGCCTTCCGGATGCAACGCCTGAAAAGAAAGTGATGTAAAGAAGTTTGACCGACTACGCTACAAAAGAAAGTTTGGCCAAACTACATTAGAAGAAGATGATCTGAACCTCCTCTCGCTGATCATCCTCGTTTTGTCAGCAGACTTCAGTCTCTTGTTGCTACGAGGTCTCTCGATTCTCCGCTTCCTTTCGTATCCTCGTCAATGAAATGCTGATCTGAACCCTCTGGAGAAACGCACAAGTAACGAAAAGTCTAATTTCAACTGCTCGATATCTAGTACTATTAGGACTAGATTTGTTAGTACCAAATTAAACAAATATTTTGACCGTCCACGCAAAATCTTGCAGATACAACGTACCTGCGGTCCTAGAAGGGGAATGCCTGCGCTTGCCAAAATGGCTGGTGGAAGACTGCCCAGGGCTCCGTCGCACTGCTTGGAGCTGCTGGATTCTTGTCCCGTCTCAGTGTCAGTGGTTGACGCATCGTCGTCCGAAGATGGACTTCTCCATCTTCCTCATCTCACAACGGCAAGGCGGTCTGATCTGCTCAACCTTTCTGCATGACCTTGCTCTGTCAACCTTGGGACGATCGCTTGGGTCTAGAAGTCGTCTGGGGGAGAGACTGAAGAGTCCATTGAAGCTGATTTCGCCGCGTGTAGCTGGTTCACAAAGGATTCTTGCAATAAGCTTAGGGAAGCGTGTGCTTCTGGTCCGTCCTCCTGCAGAAGCACACCGCCGGAACGTCCTGGCAGATGAAAGAAAGAACTCAGGAATCAACGGTTCAGAGATCAAACCATCTAAATACTGGTGAATAGAATCTAGGCATGCTTGGCCAACATTAACATCTGAATTCGCATTAGGCCTACACAACAACCTGACAGATCGATCTTCAGGTATACTGGGAGTCCGGAGGAAGACGAAGAAGAAGAGAGCATTTACCGGAAAGCGCGCGAGCTCACGCAGATCAGCCTGCGCCTTCGCCTCAATCGGCTCCTGCTTCGACTGAACTCGATTCGCGCGTGCTCGACCGTTCTTTTATCCTCGGTGGGCTTTGCTTTTCATGTGGTAAATATCTGGACCTGTCACACCGTAATGTAGTTGGCCAAACTTGTTTTTGTGACTCTACTAGGCTAAGTACACGCGCAGGTGGGTGGACAGTCTCGCCGCATCGCCTACCTCGTGGCCTCTTTTGATTCGAGTGGTTCGATCGTGTTGCCGCTTGCTCCTAAGATATTTTCCGGACCCACGAAACCGTGCAGTTCTTTATTATGTGTTATATAGTGGAACAATATTTTCTGGTCGATAAGAGCATCTCCACCGGCGCTTGCGGTCCGACTCTTATGTTTGTTGCAATGCGGTTTTTTAACACCTAGTTGGACCCACACGGCTTATTCTGTACCATTCAATTCACTTCAAATCACATCTAACGATGGTTTGTATTTTAGTTTAGAATCTTTCATTAACGGTTAACACATATTTGAATTATTTTCTCAAACGTGTGGTTATTGGCAAAAAAACTTTTAAATCTATCGTCTGGGCTCTTAACTAATTAAAAAAATTGCTCCTGGTACTCAGTGTAGACCCTGAGCATTAATCCAAATATTGTTAAGAGCATCATTCAAATTGTTATGTGAATGTGTGATCCTAATTTTTTTATTAATGTGTGATCAATTTTTTGTTAATGCATAATCCGAATTTTTAATTAATATATAATCCGATTTTTTCGTTAATACAAAATTCCATTTTTTTTAATACATAATCCTAATTTGGGGTTATTTGCAAAGTATTAGACACAAATCTCAAAGAGATGGACGCTCAAGATAAGCCGTGCGGGCCCAGATTTGGGCAGCTGCTTGTCCTTGCATGCCCACAATGCGCAAATAGATCATTTGCAGTTGCATATAAATTTGTTTGGTCTCGGATTTCGACGTCCATGAGGAGAAATTGACAAACTCTCCTCGTACTTCATGATCAGTCTGGCAAGCGCATTGATGAAAGAAATTTGCAAACCTCCCGCACTTCATGATCAATCTGGGCAAGAGCGACCTGATGATAATACAGTTGATCATCGGCTAGTGAGGAGCAGCGCGCTCACTCTCGATGATAAGTTAGCAGATAACTCAAGTCATCCTCACCTCCCACATCTCTCTTTTTGACCAGGTTAAGCGGGTACCTCACAATAGCAAAACGAGATTGGAGCACACACAATGCCCCCTGACATCCATCCTAGCACCCTACTGCTCGATCAAAAGGATTGGTTCTGAAGTAGAGGATTGAGATTGTCTTAACAATGCACACCATCTGTCGACTACAAATTATCTGCTAGGTAGTACGCCTTGTATGGCCATTGGTCGCATAGTTTCGTGGTGGAGCATGGCCTCTCAGCAAGTCTTGCAAACACACCGTGAGCAGCACATTGATGTCATTTGTAGATCCGGCCATAAACCAAAAAAGCGTGTCAGATCCAAATCCTTATCTGCCATATCTCATATTACGAGCACAACTCCTCAAATACATTTGGAAATTACTTTCCAAGCGAATGGACAATTCTTACATTCCCATAAGCAGCATGATGTGTTCGAAACATCCCAGAAATCTCTAGCTGCATTTTGTGCCATGAGTCGAGCATTGTCAGCCTTCATTTGGTGGTCTGATACGTCTCCAACGTATCCATAATTTCTGCTGTTCCATGCTTATATTATACCATTTGCTACATGTTTTATATACACTTCGTATCACTTTTATGCATTTTCTGGGACTAACCTATTAACAAGATGCCACAGTGCCAGTTCCCTGTTTTCTGCTGTTTTTGGTTTCAGAAAGTTACTTCTGGAAATATTCTCGGAATTGCACGAAACAAAAGGCCAGTCCCTATTTTTCCAGCACGTACACGGAGTCCGAAGGAGAGACGAAGAGAGCCACGAGGTGGCCAAACCACAGGGGCGCGGCTGGGCCCACGCCCGCCTGGTGGTTTGGGCCCCTCGGGGGTCCGCCGACATCGCCCCTTCGCCTATTTATTCCCCGAGACGCGAAAACCCTAAAACACCGAGCCTTTCATCCAGAACATATTCGCTGCCGCCGCCGTCGTCAACCCTAACTCGGGGGGTTCTGAAGCTCTTCCCGGCACCCTGCCGGAGAGGGGAATCATCACCGGAGGGCTCTACATCGCCATGCCCGCCTCCGGAGTGATGCGTGAGTAGTTCATCCTTGGACTATGGGTCCATAGCAGTAGCTAGATGGTTGTCTTCTCCACTTGTGCCATCATGTTTAGATCTTGTGAGCTGCCTATCATGATCAAGATCATCTTATTGTAATGCTACATGTTGTGTTTGCTGGGATCTGACTTATATTGATACCTATGTGGAGCTGAATATTATATTATCATGTCTATGTCATTTGTGATCTTGCATGCTCTCCGTTACTTGTTGAAGCCTTGGCCACGTGAATACTTGTAACTCCAAGAGGGGGTATTTATGCATGATAGTTGGGTTCAACCTCTATTTAACCTGGGATAGTGACAGCAAGTTCTAAGGTTGTAGATGTGTTGTTGCCACTAGGGGTAAAACAGCAATGCTTTATTCAAGGATGAATGTATTGTTTACATTACGCACATTACTTAATGCAATTGTCTGTTGCTTGCAACTTAATACTGGAAGGGGTACGGATGTTAACCGGAAAGTGGACTATTTAGGCATAGATGCATGCTGGATAGCGGTCTATGTACTTTGTCGTAATGCCCAAATGAATCTCATAGTAGACACCACAGCTCACACATGCATGTTATATGCACTTATCAATTGTCAATTGCCCAGCTGTAATTTGTTTACCCAGCATGTTAGTTATCTTATTGGAGAGACACCACTAGTGAACTGTGGACCCCGGTCCATTCTTTTACATCTGAAATACAATCTACTGCAATCATTGTTCTCTACTGTTTTATGCAAACAAACATCATTTTCCATTCGATACGTTTAACCCTTTGTTTTCAGCAAGCCGGTGAGATTGACAACCTCACTGTTAAGTTGGGGCAAAGTAATTTGATTGTGTTGTGCAGGTTCCACGTTGGCACCGGAATCCCTGGTGTTGCGCCGCACTACACTCCTCACCAACACCTTCGAAGCAAACCTCGTTTTCCTACTGGTCGATTAAACCTTGGTTTCATACTGAGGGAAAACTTACTGCTGCACTCATCATACCTTCCTCTTGGGGTTCCCAACTGACGTGTGACGTACAAGCATTGTTTCTGGCACTATTAACCTAGAGCCACCAACACGTTTTCTGGCGCCGTTGCCGGGGAAAACAGAATTGCTTCTGCAAGGGGAGTCTCTCACACCCAATCTCTTTACTTTGTTATTTGTCTTGCTTAGTTTATTTTTATTTAGTCTTGTTTGCTTCTTTATATCAAAAACACAAAAAAATTAGTTACTTGTTTAATTCAGTTTTTTGTTTTTCAAAATGAGTACTCCTGAGAACACTAAGTTGTGTGACTTCACTAGCACAAACAACAATGATTTCATATGCACTCCTATTGCTCCACCTGCTTCTACAGCAGAATTTTATGAAATTAAACCTGCTCTATTAAATCTTGTTATGAAAGAGCAATTTTCTGGTGTTAGTACTGATGATGCTGCTGCCCATCTTAATAACTTTGTTGAACTTTGTGAAATGCAAAAGTATAAGGATATGGATGGGGATATTATAAAACTGAAACTTTTTCCTTTCTCCTTGAGAGGAAGAGCTAAAGAATGGTTGCTTTCTTTGCCTAGAAATAGTATTAATTCTTGGACAAAATGCAAAGATGCTTTCATAGGGAAATATTATCCTCCTGCTAAGATTATATCCTTGAGAAGTAGCATTATGAATTTTAAACAACTTGATAATGAACATGTTGCTCAAGCTTGGGAAAGAATGAAATCTTTGGTGAAGAATTGTCCCACTCATGGACTGACTACTTGGATGATCATCCAAACCTTTTATGCAGGATTAAATTTTTCCTCAAGGAACTTATTGGATTCAGCCTCTGGAGGAACCTTTATGTCCATCACTTTAGGTGCAGCAACAAAGCTACTTGATGATATGATGATCAACTATTCCGAATGGCACACCGAAAGAGCTCCTCAAGGTAAGAAGGTAAATTCTGTTGAAGAAACCTCCTCTTTGAGTGATAAGATTGATGCTATTATGTCTATGCTTGTGAATGGTAGATCTCATGTTGATCCTAATAATGTTCCTTTAGCTTCATTGGTTGCTCAAGAAGAGCATGTTGATGTAAACTTCATTAAAAACAACAACTTCAACAACAATGCTTATAGGAATAATTTTGGTAGCAACAATTATAAGCCTTATCCTTCAAATGGTTATGGCAATTCTTATGGTAATTCCTACAGCAACAATAGAAGTGTGTCCTCTGATCTTGAAGCTATGCTTAAAGAATTTATTAGCACACAAAAAGCTTTCAATAAAACTGTTGAGGAAAAGTTTGAAAAAATTGATGATCTTGTCTCTAAAGTTGATAGTCTTGCTCATGATGTTGAAATTCTAAAACTGAAAGTTATGCCTAATGAAGTTAAAGATATAAGTCATTTGCTACAGCAAATGCCATCCAAGTTCGAATTGATAATAATATTAGGATGTTGGCTGAATTGCATGCTAGGTGGGAAAAAGAGGAAGAACTTGAAAAAGAGAATAGTATAGTTAGAGTTTGTACTATCACCACCACTAGTAATGCTAATGTTTCACATGCTAGTAAACCTCCTACTATTGATGGTAATGTTATTGGTGTTGATAATGTCTCTACTACTTCTGCAAGCGTTTGAAATTGCCTAAAACTGCTGAAACTTTTTCTGATAAAAGTGCTGAAATTTTTCAAACTATTGGAGACAATGGTTCCACCACCATTGACAATAATGATTTTGATTTTGATGATTGTAACATCTCTGAAGTTATTATGTTCTTGCAAAAATTAGCTAGAAGTCCCAATGCTAGCACTATTAATTTGGCTTTTACAAAGCATATTACAAATGCTCTTTTGCAAGCTAGGGAGGAGAAGTTGAAACTTAAAGCTTCTATTCCTAGGAAATTAGAAGATGGTTGGGAACCCATCATTAAGGTAAAGGTGAATGATTTTTATTGCAATGCCTTGTGTGATCTTGGTGCAAGTGTTTCAGTTTTGCCCAAGAAGCTTTATGATATTCTTGATTTGCCACCTTTGGAACATTGTTATTTGGATGTTTTTCTCGCTGATAATGCTATGAAGAAACCTTTGGGGCGAGTTAATGATGTTTTTATTACGTAAAAATAACCTTGTCCCCGTTGATTTTATTGTTATGGATATTGAATGCAATGCATCTTGTCCTATTGTTTTGGGAAGACCTTTTCTTCGAACTGTTGGTGCCATCATTGATATGAAAGAAGGTAATATAAGGTACCAATTTCCTCTCAAGAAAGGTATGGAACACTTCCCTAGGAAGAGAATGAAGTTACCTTTTGACTCTATTGTTAGAGCAAGTTATGATGTTGATGCTTCTTCTCTTGACAACACTTGATTTTCACTTTCTGCGCCTAGCTGAAAGGCGTTAAAGAAAAGCGCTTATGGGAGACAACCCATCGTTTTTATTTGCTGTTATTTTTGTTTTCTTTGAGTCAAGGAGTTTTGTTACTTCTGTAGCAACTCCTTTGTATCTTTATTTTATCGCAATGTTGTGCCAAGTAAAGTTCTATATTGAAAGTTGATGCAAGATTTGGATTTCTGCGCAGTGACAGATTTTTAGCTGTCACGGATTTGAGCTTATCTCCCTGTAGAAAATTCAAAAAATTCTGAGAAAAATCACGCATATTCCTGAGATATGTACGCAACTTTCATTATTTTAGGCCAGATCCATCTGAGCAACTTAAGTGCCTCGAAAAAATTCGTCATTCCAGACTGTTCTGTTTTTGACAGATTCTGCCTTTTGTTTTGCATTCGCTCTTTTACTGTGTTTGTGTGGATTTCTTTGCTCCACAAAGCATTGGTGGCTGTAGCTAATGTCCAGAAGCTTTGGGATTGATTGTATCATTACAGAATATGAGAATTTTTGATTATGCACTAACCCTCTAATGAGAACTGTCTTGAGTTTGGTGTGAAGGAAGTTTTCAAGGATCAAGCGAGAAGGGTGATATTATGTGATCAAGAAGAGTGAAAAGCCTAAGCTTGGGGATGCCCCCGTGGTTCATCCCAACCATATTCAGAGAGACTCAAGCGTCTAAGCTTGGGGATGCCCAAGGCATCCCCTTCTTCATCAACAAACTTATCAGGTCATCTCTAGTGAAACTATATTTTAATTCTTTCACATCTTATGCGCTTTACTTGGAGCGTCTGTGTGTTTTTATTTTTGTTTTTGTTTGAATAAATTCGGATCCTAGCAATCCTTGTGTGGGAGAGAGACACGCTCCGCTTTTTCATGTGAATACTCATGTTCTTCACTTATATTTGTTGAGTATTCTTAACTAGCTACTGCAGTGCTTTTAGCTCCTGTTTTTCATGCATCTCTTCGAGCTGTTAGCACTTGTTTATAAATACTCTCTTGCTGCATTATATTATCATTTGGAGAGTTTATGTTTAAATAAATTATTGGTGTTTGTTTGGAAGAAAGAAAATGCTACATGTAGTAGTTGGTATTGGAAAAGACATATGCATTCTTGTAGATCATTGTCTTGTTTTGATTTGATGCTTTGCAATTGTTTTGAGCTCTCAAGTAGATCATGTTTAAGCTCTTGCATCATGTAGTTAAAGCCTAGTAGTGGAGAACTACCGTAGAGCTTGTTGAGACTTGGGATGCATATTTGTTCTCTCTAAGGTCTAGATATTTTCTGGTAAAATGTTTGAGCAACAAGGAAGACAGTGTAGAGTCTTATAATACTTGCAATATGTTTTTATGTGATTCTTGCTGTACCGGTTTATACTTGTGTTTGCTTCAAACAACCTTGCTAGCCTAAACTCTGTACTGAGAGGGAATGCTTCTCGTGCATCCAAAACTTGAGCCAAAACCCATGCCATTTGTGTCCACCATACCTACCTACTATGTGGTATTTCCTGCCATTCCAAGTAAATATTTCATGTGCTACCTTTAAACTATTCAAAACTTTATTACTCCTTATTTGTGTCAATGTTTTATAGCTCATGAGGAAGTATGTGGTGTTTTATCTTTCAATCTTGTCATTTACTTCTGACAGACTTTCACCTGGACTAGTGGCATATACATCCGCTTATCCAATAATTTGCAAAAAGAGCTGGCAACGGGGTGCCCAGCCCCAATTAATTACAACTTTCATTAATAATTCTCTTCACATGTTTTGCCCTGATTTATCAGTAAGCAACTTAATTTTGCAATAGACACTCCTCCATGGTATGTGAATGTTGGAAGGCACCCGAGGATTCGGTTAGCCATGGCTTGTGTAAGCAAAAGGTTGGGAGGAGTGTCATCTATAAAGAAACTAAAATACATGTGTAAACAAAAGAGAAGAGGGATGATCTACCTTGCTGGTAGAATAACGTCCTTCATGGGAGCCGCTCTTTGAAAGTCTGGTTGACAAGGGGGTTAGAGTGCCCACTACCATTCGTTGACAACAACAAACACCTCTCAAATACTTATTTTGTGCTCTCTATATGCTTTCGAAAACTTAAAAAGCTCTAGCACATGATTTAATCCCTGCTTCCCTCTGCGAAGGGCCTATCTTTTACTTTATGTTGAGTCAGTTTACCTACTCCTTTCTATCTTAGAAGCAAACACTTGTGTCAACTTTGTGTGCATTGATTCTTACATATTTACTTATTGCACTTGTTATATTGCTTTATGTTGACAACTATCCATGAGATATACATGTTACAAGTTGAAAGCAAATGCTGAAACTTAATCATCCTTTGTGTTGCTTCAATGCCTTTTACTTTGAATCTATTGCTTTATGAGTTACCTCTTATGCAAAACTTTTTGATGCTTGTCTTGAAAGTACTATTCATGAAAAGTTTTTGCTTATATGATTCATTGTTTACTCTTTATCTATTTGTTAGCAAACTATAGATCATTGCTTTGAGTCACTTCATTCATGACATGAGCCTTGCAATATATTGATCAAGATTGTGTGAAAGCATGTCTCCTCAGAAATTATTTGTTGTTATCGTTTTACCTACTCGAGGACGAGTAGAACTAAGCTTGGGGATGCTTGATACGTCTCCAACGTATCCATAATTTCTGCTGTTCCATGCTTATATTATACCATTTGCTACATGTTTTATATACACTTCGTATCACTTTTATGCATTTTCTGGGACTAACCTATTAACAAGATGCCACAGTGCCAGTTCCCTGTTTTCTGCTGTTTTTGGTTTCAGAAAGTTACTTCTGGAAATATTCTCGGAATTGCACGAAACAAAAGGCCAGGTCCCTATTTTTCCAGCACGTACACGGAGTCCGAAGGAGAGACGAAGAGAGCCACGAGGTGGCCAAACCACAGGTGGCGCGGCTGGGCCCACAGCCGCGCCTGGTGGTTTGGGCCCCTCGGGGGTCCGCCGACATCGCCCCTTCGCCTATTTATTCCCCGAGACGCGAAAACCCTAAAACACCGAGCCTTTCATCCAGAACATATTCGCTGCCGCCGCCGTCGTCAACCCTAACTCGGGGGGTTCTGAAGCTCTTCCCGGCACCCTGCCGGAGAGGGGAATCATCACCGGAGGGCTCTACATCGCCATGCCCGCCTCCGGAGTGATGCGTGAGTAGTTCATCCTTGGACTATGGGTCCATAGCAGTAGCTAGATGGTTGTCTTCTCCACTTGTGCCATCATGTTTAGATCTTGTGAGCTGCCTATCATGATCAAGATCATCTTATTGTAATGCTACATGTTGTGTTTGCTGGGATCTGACTTATATTGATACCTATGTGGAGCTGAATATTATATTATCATGTCTATGTCATTTGTGATCTTGCATGCTCTCCGTTACTTGTTGAAGCCTTGGCCACGTGAATACTTGTAACTCCAAGAGGGGGTATTTATGCATGATAGTTGGGTTCAACCTCTATTTAACCTGGGATAGTGACAGCAAGTTCTAAGGTTGTAGATGTGTTGTTGCCACTAGGGGTAAAACAGCAATGCTTTATTCAAGGATGAATGTATTGTTTACATTACGCACATTACTTAATGCAATTGTCTGTTGCTTGCAACTTAATACTGGAAGGGGTACGGATGTTAACCGGAAAGTGGACTATTTAGGCATAGATGCATGCTGGATAGCGGTCTATGTACTTTGTCGTAATGCCCAAATGAATCTCATAGTAGACACCACAGCTCACACATGCATGTTATATGCACTTATCAATTGTCAATTGCCCAGCTGTAATTTGTTTACCCAGCATGTTAGTTATCTTATTGGAGAGACACCACTAGTGAACTGTGGACCCCGGTCCATTCTTTTACATCTGAAATACAATCTACTGCAATCATTGTTCTCTACTGTTTTATGCAAACAAACATCATTTTCCATTCGATACGTTTAACCCTTTGTTTTCAGCAAGCCGGTGAGATTGACAACCTCACTGTTAAGTTGGGGCAAAGTAATTTGATTGTGTTGTGCAGGTTCCACGTTGGCACCGGAATCCCTGGTGTTGCGCCGCACTACACTCCTCACCAACACCTTCGAAGCAAACCTCGTTTTCCTACTGGTCGATTAAACCTTGGTTTCATACTGAGGGAAAACTTACTGCTGCACTCATCATACCTTCCTCTTGGGGTTCCCAACTGACGTGTGACGTACAAGCATTGTTTCTGGCACTATTAACCTAGAGCCACCATGGTCTCAAATATGTTCGCTCAAACACTGCAACAACCGCGCCCTGTAAAATCGATACATGGTCTTGATACATGTGGACTCGGTCATATATAGGTAGTCGTAGACTATATCTGTAGGACCTCCATGTGCAAGACAACTCAACGCAGAGGTGCATTTCTGAATAGAGAAGAAACCGACCAACTGGTGCGGTCTCTCTTGCTTTAAGCGAAGTAGTACAAGCCGAGACGAACGATTCCCCTCCCTAACGAGAGGCTCTTTCCACCTTTTGCTAAAGATTCATGTGGGACGGGATTGGAACGTTCGTCTCCACTAGGAATAGTAATCCATTTATCCACTGTCCCACAACCCAATTATCCCACTAATATAGCTTTTAGTAGGATTTGTAGGGATTATCCCCACATGTCCCGATAAATCCCACCAAATTCGGACATGCACATTGGTGACTTCAGGGGCAGAGCGTCTCCCGCATGTCAGCACATGCCGTGACTATTGTCGGGTAATGCCACATCGAGTTGAGCTCGAGGTACGTCTCGAGCAGTCCCTCCGCGTCGTGCTCCCTGCCTTCGAGACTGTCGCCCCGACACTCGGCGGTCGTATCCTTCATGGCCGGCGCCAGAGCCCCTCCCGCCGCCCCGCGTGATGCCGGCCTAGATCCCGCGGCCGGGTCATCGGAGCAGCGGATGATGCTGGAGGAGGCGCAGGTAGCTGACTAATCTGATGGAAGCTGGTTTGAAATCCTTGAGCAGCGCCACGACAACAAGCTCCCCTTCTCTGATGGCGTGCAAGCCGTTCCCACAACCGCCGCTCCTGCCCCAGCCCGCGCACCTCCAGATTGAGAGTGTTATAAGCGATGGACAAAAGAGATCAAACACAAAGGGGACATGGGATTTTTAACGTCCCTTCCAAACAGAAGAGAAAAAATCACGGGCGCCAGCCAACAAATCTGCACTATGATCGGGTGAAATTAATCGCCGAGGATTAACAACAATGAACTTCAACCAAACCGACGGCTTAAAGAGGTATATAGAGGTGAAACCCTATGTCGGCAACAATCCGACTCGACAACGATCCTGTCAGAAAATTCAAATTTTGAATCTCAAATCTGACATGAAATTTGTCATTTTTGTACAGGGCGCATACGAAGTCATTTCGGCGCGAAAAAATCATGGCGGTGCGCAACATGGTCAGGTACATGCATGATTTTTTTCGGAATTTTTTGATAAGTTTTCAATTTGCTAAATTTTGTCGAAAAAAAACGGGAGCATATGAGCCCGAGCTCCAAAGTGAATTTCCGTCTCAAGGGCCACTGTTTTGTCAAGTTACTGGAGCGATACTAGTTGAAATCGGTGCGGCGACACGTCGCGCCCTTCATGAAAAATATTATGTATGGTTTGTTTTTTATTTTAGTGGTACAATGTATATCTCTACTATATAATATGTATTCAGGTGATGGTACGTTTTTAGATTTCTAATTTTACCCCTGCGTTTTGGGAGATACTACAGGACTGTCACCGCCAAGTGAAAATATCCCAATCGCTCTTAGAGCTCGTCCGCCGCATCGTAGGGCCCTGGACCTCCTCCGCGCGCCGCCCTGGAGGGCCCCTGACCTCCGCCATGCTCTGCCTTGGAGGGCCCCTGCTCGTCGATGGGGTCACGGGAGGTACTCGCGCGCCGCCTCTGAGCCCCTCACCTTGCCGCATGTAGCTTCAACTGTCCCTCGACGAGAGGCCCCGATGCGTCTGCTCCTCCCTTGGATTCCAGCGCACGCGCCACCGGTTTCCTCCCCTGCTCGCATCCGCGGCTGACGCAGCCCTCCGTGGCCGCCGGATCCCCAAGCCCTCACCGCAGGCTACCTGTTCCCGTCGCTCGGCCATCTGCTCCGTGGGGCTTGCTCATCTCTGCTCGACGGATCCATCTGCTTCTCTCCGCCACGAATTGCCCTCGTCCTGCTCGCCTATGGGGCACATCCGTCCGTCAGTCTTGTTCGCCTCACCGTCGCCAGCCTGTGCCCACTTGCCATCCATCGGGAGTTCACGGCGTGCAGCCCGTGGAGTTGACCGTGTGTCCGTCAAGAAGTTCACCTCGCATATCTTTTGCTATCTGAAGAATGTCGACTGAGACCTGAGGCTGGGACAAAGATTTTTGCTGTTAAATTTTTGCCTCACAGTCTCGCACACATACGCACGCACGACATGGTTTACTCTCTGCCCTCTACGGTCAAGACCTCCACCACCGCCACCGGATGCTCTGTCCCCTCCACCACCGGAAGCAGCAACAGTAGCTCCTCAAGTTGAAGAACATGTACTCTGTATTTGTCATTTGAGATGAGCTGAGCACGTGAACTGATCAATGGAATACAGTGCGGTGCACATATTGGTATATTTAAATTAGGCACGCAAATTTTAGATCTGACGTAAACAAGCATCACCATGAATAAAAAAGTTTATAGCTGCTGCCTAATTTCGTATTTAATAGTTCAACGAGGAAATCTGACAAAATACTGCTGCTTGTCTAATACCATAGCATAGCTGCTGTAGAACGAGGAAATCTGACATACTGCTGCTGCCTGATTCACAAGATTATAATTTAAGTAGCTGATCAAAGACTCAGAAAGTTCACCTTCTGTGAATTTGTTCAAGCAATGGGCTGCTGTATAGTCAGAAAAGGTTCAAGATTATAATTAACAAGGCTGGATTTACTTAAGTATTTCAGAAGTTCAATCCTATTCATGTTCAAATTCAGTTATTTGTAGACTGTATAGTAAAACTAGATTAATTTCAAAGGTAACAGTGCCACTGTGATTTACTTTGAAAGGCAGCATAGTGATTAGTATGTTATTCCAGTAGCTGTTCAATAGTTTCTTTACAGAACTCTATCACCATTTTAATCCAATTTGGTGGTCCTATATTTTGCATTTAACTGAAGTAGCCCTCTAATTGGCCTGGTCATTGGTGAGGATATGGTCTCAAGTGGGAAGGATGGTAAATATATAAATTATATTCATTCTGTGTTCGCTGATCCCATAGTTGTCCAGTCACGAGTTTGATCAATAGCACATTTTGTTATTTTGGACTAACAATTATATAAATTTTTAGAAACATTTGTTGATGATTTCTTATTCAGTATTCTTGCATGTACGTATCCTGGTCAAAGTACGATTATTTGAAGAACTTTGTATCCGGTGCAGACATGGGCATGCAACAAAGAAATAGAAGGAAATGGCCTGGCACTACAAGTTTGTTGTGGTCTGCTTGCTGCATTACCCGCGATCTTGGTTACAGGTTCAGTCCTCGAGGATTAGCTCGATGGATCTGTTCTTATCCATCTGTGGTCCTTTTCATCCGTTGTAAATTAGTCAGAGTTTTTTTACATGATAAAATAGTGTGGAGTGGATTATGTTTGGTCAAGACCTTTGAATGCGAATATCTGCATTATGATTTGGGGTCTGAATGCAGGAAGGGCTTGAGTTAGGGATGATGCCTTTTTACCTGCCTGTTGATCTTTCATAGTTCTCTTTCCTGAGTTAAAATTGATCATATCCCAATCACGTCTTATCATGTTTTGTTTGGGAAATTGTAGATCTTTGTGTTTTGCCTATAAGTGTGGTCGTATTTTCCGCCGCTAAAAAGGAATGAAAAGACGCAGTACACCGATGAAGTAGAAAGATGTATTTGTTATTGAAAACTTTGATGGCCCGTGGCAACGCACGGGTATTCAACTAGTTGTAAATAGGTTTTGGAGGTTCTGGTGTAGTGCATTGTACTTTTGGGCAACTGATAACAAAATTGACATAATATGGTTTAAGTTATGGCGCTGGTACCATAAGTAAAGATATAGATGGATACGTATGAGCAAAATAGCTGCCAGCCATTACAAAGTCAGATGAAGAATTCCACAATATTTTGTAGAACGAATTGAGGGGAACCAGAATGTCGTGACCCTCAATTTTTAGGGCTGCAAATAGTGATACTGCAGCCTATGTCAGCAAGAAGTATCTAATATATTTTGCAGTTACCAAATGAATATTTAAGCAGCAGGAAGTATCTAATATATTTTCCAGTTATCACATGAATATTAAATTTGTTTCCCTCACTGAAACGCAAGAATGAACATGTTATAATACTAAACAAACATATATGACATGGAATCAAATTTAGATATGTACATAAAATCCATCAATTCTTATAGAACTGAAAGAACATGTTGTCATTATCTCTCAAATGCTGTAGTAAACTCCCAACTAAGGATCCGAAAGCAACCTGGCAAACAAAAATAAAAGCAACACAAGACAACTTAGCGCGACAAATGCCGCGGCCCGTGTGGTAAAATTCAATTTGGGGATCTCCGCATTCAAAAGCTGTTTGGACTTAAATATGTTGATTTTTTTAAAAAACAATTGCAGTTATAAGTTGTTCAAATTTTAAAAATTGTAAAAATTGGGAAATTATTCATTTCTGAATTATTTTTATGTTTGTTGAAGGTCCAGCTTTGAAAGGCATTCAGAAATTTTAAAAGTTTCAAAATTTGAATTTTGATCGTATGCCATAAATAGTCAGCGTTTTTGTTTGTGTTCATATTTTTTTTGTCTTATTTGTAAATAGCACGGTGGAAAGAATTCAAATTTGGAAAATGTTCACATTCTAAAGTTTTTTGGATTTAAATATATTGGAATTCAGAAAAAATTGCACTTATAAATTGTTCAAATTTAAAAAATGTTAAAATTGGAAAGTTATTCTTATTTGAAATATGTTTACGTTTATTAAATGCTCAGATTTTGAAGGCATTCAAAAAATTTAAATTTTTAAATCTAGGATTTGATCGTATGACATAAATACCCAACGGTTTTTTTTGTGTTTATGTTGATATGTTTGTCATATTTGATTTTTTTTGTGTGTATAAATGCTCAGATTTGAAACGCATTCGAAATTTTAAAATATTCAAATTTGGAATTTGGTGACATGCCATAATTAGTGAACGTTTTTTTTGTGTTCGGGTTGATATATTTGTCATATTTTTCCAACGGATAAATTTGAAGTTATTGTTGTACTTCACATTTCACATTTCTTTTATCTTTTTCTTTTGCTCAAATAAAACTCCAAATATTTGTGTTTTTTTTGTAGACAAATGACTTCGTTATTATAAATTGGAACATTGCTTATGGTTTTTAGACAAAGGACTCCATTATTAAGAGAGATGTTGAATGTTTGGAGTATTGTAAAAAAAATGACTCCATTATCATTTGTTTAAGGAATTGGAACATTGATTAAACAACACTTCCTTTTTCATCTTTTCTTTTGCTTAAACAATACTCGGATTATTTCATATTTCTCTTATCTTTTGTAGATCATAAAAAATAATCATCGAAATTAAATAAAAGCAGCTCTTATATTTCATCACCTAGTAAAGTTTACCGTGGATGTTGTGATTCAAAATGTTAAAAATTCGTCGTAATTTGTCGTCTGGAGTATCTGCAGTTTTTTTAGCAATTTTAAATGTTCAAATATGTTTGTAGTATGACGCTGCACTAGTGTGGTTGTTAGTTCTGTTCGTCAGCGTCAAAATGTAATGATTAAACTGTCGTTAGAAGAAGAAATACCGTCGTGTCCTTGTGAGAAATTGTTGTTTTGACTAAGTTTTAAATCGAAATAATATTTTACAGGTTGAATGTAAAATATATTTGGGAAAGACTCGAGTAATATATTCGGGAAAACCTGAAAGAATATATCTATCTGAATTAGAATTTGTTGTTTTGAGTATCTCCGAATATTCAGCAATTTGAAATGTTTTTCCGTAAGCTACACAATTAATATTAAGAGGTTATATTAGTTCTTGTAATTATTTTTTTAAAGTTAGTTAAGCATGCATGGGAATGTGTTAGCTGCAAAGATTTCTTTTTTGTGCAAATTTTGGTATATTTTTTGTATTTTTATGAATTATGGATTAAAAGTTACGAATTTTACAATTTTTAGCATTTTTTTTCTGAAATTATTGAAAACATGGCATGGGGGGACCCACTTGTCGGGGTTTTATTATTTTTCGGAAAATATCTGCGAAAAAGATTAAATCGCTGACATGTGGGCCCCATGTGTCAGGGCACAAAGCGGCAGCGGTGGCTCTGCCGAACTCCGGCGAGCACGCGCCGAACTCCTGCGAGCTCGCTCTGGTCGATTTTGGACGCGCGCGAGGCTGGAATAACGCATTTCCGTGAGACGACGCGCGGGGAAGCTGGACAGGCAGAGCGCGGGACCAAATGGTCACCGGCTCGCCGGCGACGACCAAAACACGGCGGCGGCGGACGGAAAACACGGGCACGGCGAAGGAGTGCACGGGGGAGGTCGGGAAGAGGCCCAGCGGACCGGCGTGACGCCAGGAGGACGATGGAAAGGTCGGCGAGGTGAGGTCGGAGCGGAGCGAATCGAGCTTTACGCGCGACGGCCGGAGTCGGGGAAGGAGAGCACGGCGGCGGCGATTCCGGGCGTCCCGGCAGCCGATCCTCGGCGAGGAGGTGGAGTACGCGACGGCGAAGCTCGCCGTGGGCGTCGATCTGAGCTAGGAGGACCGGAGCGGCGCGTCGGCGTCGCCGGCGAACTCCGGCTCGCGCGGAGAGAGAAGGGAGAGAGGGGGTTGTGCGCGTTTTTTTTCAGCGGGATCCCTGGGGTTTTGGGATATTGCATTTAAGTCCCTCTCCTCGAGAAAGTGGGGGGTTGCGGGGCAATTTGTGGACTTGCGTGTTGCTTTTTGGAAAATGACGCGGTGGGCGGCGCGTGGACCATCGGATCAGCGACGGACGGCGTGGATCGCGGGGGTGGGTACTGTTCAACACTGTAGATAGCTACAGTGTTAGCTACAGTGTCAAATCGCTGAGAGAGCGCCATTTCCGGTGTCTTTCATATAGTTAGTAATGTAAGAAGCTTGGCTCTACGTTTGGTCGTCACTCATATATCCATTATTCCTTTATCTATGAAGATTGTCTCCTACGTTTTCTCATTTTGTCTATATGTTCGGAGTTTTTTCTTTTGGGATGGCTGACCAGATTTCTCGTTCTTTTCTTCCGGTCGTCGTTGTTTAGAGGTCAATTTGTGCAAACATCCGGTTATATCCTCACCACTTTCAAAACTGGTCATCTTACCACCTCCTAACACAAGCACACAATCAGCAATCAGAAGCACACAAGCATAAACCTGATGACTACCATATATACTACCACGTGGATGATCAAGTGCACAAGTATCTACTTAAGTACGTCATACCAAGGGACATAAACACCCTGATGAACAACAGGGAAGCACACACCCTGATCAAAATAAGTTCTGGGCATTCTAAGCCTGGGTTAACAGCTAGCAGGGGCATCCCTGATCAACACTAACAGGGGCATCAGATGCCCCTGATCAAAATGCACTTCCTAAGCACGCTTGAACTAGCCGTGCTCAGGACAAGTGTACCCCCTCGCCGTCGAGTCTTCGTTAATGTAGATATCCATCTTGAAGCCTGTAGCGGTGAGTTTGAAGACCAGGCAGTCGTCCTCCTCAGGCTGTACTTGTAAACGTCATCCGGCCAGTTCCGTCGAGTCCCGATGACGATCTCGCCGGTGTTCTTGTAGAACTGGAGCTGCACATGCTCGTCGCAGAACTTGCAGGCGCCGATCGCAATGCAGCGAGGAAGGGGGATCATCATCCACTCCTTCAAGCTGGCATGGAAGGACCTTGGGATGAGCAGCATGTGCAGATCATCCCGGTCAAGCTGCACATAGAAGCGCCTGGGCAGTCCTGCTCTTGCGATGTGGCCGACCTTCGGCTTCTTCCCCTTCACCGGCTGGAGCAGCTGCTGAGCCTCCTCTTGCCTCCCGAGTAGCACTGGCTTCTGAAGCTTGCTGTTGTAGGGGATGAAGCCTGGCATTGGCACCAGCGGCGCAAAGCCAGGAGGAGGTCCGTCTTGCTCGGACTTAGGTACCTTGTCATGATAGGTGACTTGGGTTGGCTATGTAGCATGAAGATGAACAACGAACATGGAAAGGATGATCAATGCAGAAGCAATACAGAGAACTCGCATATCTGCATTTGGGGTAAAAACCCCAAATCAACCACTGCACAAGCAGTAATGCTCAACAAATCTATGCACAACCATTACCAAGTTATGCAAGTGAGGATTTGGGACATCTAAGCCCCAAATCAAGCACTACGCAAGACATGCACAATGAGGAAATGCTCAGAAAACCCCACCGTGAAGAACATGTCGATTTGGGGAACAAAAAACCCAAATCTAGGCGCGACGAATCATGCACATCACTAGATCGAAGCATCTACAAGCGCGGATATGAAGTGTAATACACTAATTAAGCATCTACAAGCGCGGATTGAAGAACTAAATGTGACATGTACTACATCAATCAAACCCTAACAGACAAGGTTGTGTAGATTGGTACTTACCGTGGGGGTTGCCGGCGGTGTAGCTAGTGCAGACGGCGCGGGGGAGCCATTGATGAAGGCGGTGCCGGAGGTGCAGGCGGTGGAGGAGGCGGTGGCGGCGCCCGGGGTCCGGTCGAGATGCCTGGCATCAAGATCGACACCAGCGGCGGCGCCGTCGCCCGCATCGCTGGGGCTGCAGGCCAGGCCCTCGATGGCCCTGCCATGGATGTGTCGGCATTGCGGCGGCCGATGATGGCCGCGGTCGACAAATTGGGGAGGGTGCGTGGAACTGGCGGCGGAGCTCCTCCGGCGACATCTCCTGCACCAGGACGTTGTGCACCCACCGGGAGTGCGGGTCCTCGCCGGGGGGGGGGGGGGGCGGCGCGGAGGCGGACGAGGTCCCGCCATTCCGATGGGCGGTGGGGCGGTGAGGGAGCAGGCGGAGAAGTTGAGACGAGGGAAAGAGAGAGTGTGGGCGGTGACTGGAGTGGGGAGTTAACGCGAAACGTCGCGTCTCCCGCCCTTCCCAACGCGTGCAACTGCGCCGCACCCGTGGCTCGCCGCGGCCTGACCCTGGAAAAACGACCGTTCCTCCACAGCCAGACCCACCGTGCTTTAAGTTTCGTGCGCATGCAGAACGCGGCCTGACTCAGCAACCAAACAGGCCATTTTTGCATCCACGGGCCTGGTTGGGCTCTCCGTGAGCTACCAAACGCGTCCTTGGGGTTCGATGGCTGGTGGCTCGTGTGCTCCACCTCGGGCTCAGCGACCGCGACGACCATACGTGTGCGGTGATAGTCGCGACGAGTATCAGGAGGGTTGTCGGCTCCGGTGTCGGGTAGCGAGGACGAGGCCGATGGTGGCTGCACGATGAAGGAGCGGGTTGGGGGATGCTGCGGCTATATATGGACATGACGGACGGCGGCAGCTCGCTGTTGCAAGTGTGGGCGCCGGCAGCCCTTCATGCTCCCTTAGTGGTGCCGGCTGCTCCAGACTGTAGGACATGACCGCTACATCATACCGTATTCACCATCGGCGGCGGCAACGACCACACCAGGGAGGGGCGCAAGCTCATGGCTGTTGTTTGACGCACGCGCACCAGAGTGGACACTGAACGTGCAGTTCATAGGGCACCGGCGAGCTCCAGCGGCCGTTCCCCAAGTCTTCTCTGTCGGCGAGCTCCAACTGTCGAATTGTTCATCGTTAGTTGTTCTAAACGACTCAGCGAGCCAGGGCGGAGACAGGGGGCTAGCAGGGGTCAGACCCCCCCCCCCCCCCCCCCCCCCCCCACCCAACCAATCGCCCCCCTCAAGAATTTACATCGATGTCTGGTAGTATTTGGAGATGCTTGTACGTACTAATGGCTATAATTAATCACGTACACAGTAATAATTAAGCCCAAATTCAAGTATGTGTTCACGAACTGAAGCCCATTAGCCCAACAAGTAAAAAATAGCCCATCTGCTAAGCCTAACTACCCACATACAGCCATCTGAGCGGTCGTGGTCTTTTTCCACTTCCGCTCTCGCCTATCAGATCGATCCATCGATCTCGATTGGCAGTGTGCGAGCAAGCGCGCCGCTGGCTGCCGCCGACGTTGGACTCCGGTGTGTTCAGGCAGCCGAGTAGTACGGTGGCGATCACTGTTGATTTTCTACCCGCTTATCGTAAGTCCACACCACCATCCGGTAACCATCCGGCCAATTCACCACCAGATTAATCAAGGTATGTGCTAATTCGATCTAACTCCTCTAATTTGTTCTACTAGTTTAGGTATACTTACTTAGTTCAAAAAGCCGGGAAACAATATACATTAGTAGATTGATTTTTCCCTTCAAATGATTTTATCACGAATAGTGCTGAAAATTCAGGATTCAGTAACATTGTATGTATATTTAAACTAGTGAAAAATAAGCCAACTTCTTGCTAAACATATGAGAATTTGCTTGACAATTTTTCATTGTGATATTGTATATACATGTTAGCTTTCCCCTAAGCATATGACAAGACTCTGTAACTACCTTAGTATACTTGACCTAGCGGTGCCATAGTGATCGAACGTTGTACACCATTTCTGAAAAGAGAGGAATAGGTGTATCTTAAGCGACACATGACTCACTTATCTTGAGCTAGACGGTCTTGCTTTGGACGATATCAAGCATGGTGCTATTGTTTTTGTGGTCACTCTTCTGCTTCCAGGCATCTACTACCTTTTAGGTTTTCATCGCTCGCCCCCTTAAGTTCAAATCCTGGCTCCGCCCCTGCAGCGAGCTGAACTCCAAGCGGCATAAGCATGGTGGGGTTTCCGAGTCTATACAAGATGGCGGAGCTACGGTGGAGTCTCCACCGTCGCCTGATCTCCACCGTGGAGACCAGGGGCGGCGCGCTCTGCAGTGGAAACAACACGTGTCGAAGGCTGCGAAGGGGCTTCTGAGCATGTACAAGACGACGGGCGTCAACGTGTCCAGCATGTCGGACAACGGGTGAGGAGCTCAGCGTCAAGGTGGTGGGCCACAGCCTCAGCGCTTCACTGGCTCTCCTCGGCGACATCGAGCTCTGCGCGTGCCTGGCCGCCGACGCGGGGAGTACATGCATGTACCGAGCGGATGGTCATCCAGCACGGTGGTGTCCCAGGGCGGCCTGAAGACCGGCAACACACGTTCGTGGACAGGCACCAGCACGAGCATGGGATGAACGTGGTGCGCATGGTGAACGCCAATTACGTGGTGACTCGCGTCCATGCGCTCACGACGCCGACAACAATCGCCAAGGGATACGCGGGCAACACGGAGCTGAGGCTAGCTGGACAGTCACGACTCCCCGTGCCTGCGCCCAGACACGGGGCCGGCGTGTTTCCATGACCTGGAGACGTACCTACACCGGCCGAGCGAGTTAGCGGCGTCCATGCACATAAGGTGGCTTTCAAGTATCAAGCTAACAGAAGGCGGCAGTGCCGATGGAGGCAGCAGGCGGCGACAACGTATGGAGACCATCGACTGTGGCGGAGTCAGCAGGTCAGAGGCAAATGCAGAGCGAAGTGTGATGGGCTGAGGGTGTGGTTCAACGATTTTCAGCTGCAACAGGACATCGGCCAGAATCGAGCGGAAATGGGGGAGGAAGCCCATATTCATTTTGGCTACCAGAGAGGGAAATGGGGAATTGGGATCGGGAGAAAGCCATGACCAGTGCATCTCTGTGTCACCTTGTACTAGGTGTGTACACGTGTTGGCTGTACTTTTTCTTAAGACCGTACGTGCAATGTGCATGGGTGTTCTGGGTAGCACGTGGTAATGTGTTTGCGCATTTTGTTTTTCAAACAAAGGAGCTGCATTAGATTAGTCACGGTACAAACAAACCCGAAATTACACGGAATTTTGCATGGGGGACCCCGCAAGGAAAATTTAAGACATGGTTAGATCCGTTCTTCAACCTCATCTCAGGGTCAGGCCATCGTCGGGATGAGATTACTTGGTTCATGGAACCCCGCGCGTCCACCTCCAGTTAATGTAGTCCGCACGAACGACGAGATGTAGTTACCTCTTTTGCCATCGTCGGGTTGGGACGAAGTTCTGTTAGAAGATTCCGCGGCGCGAAAACTGTCAGGCGTCCACCGTTGCTAAACCAACAAGGCCAAAAGTAACAGCTCGCACCGTAACTCCAACAAGTTGCAGAGAATAAGCCCTAGCCGAACCGAGAAGATTGATGGGCACTGCTAGGCGTCCCCCAGGGGATCTGGGGAAAAATCCTCCGGGTCCCCTGCCGACACGTGTCCCTCTCCCTGACCCAAAATCGCACCAAATCCCTTTTTTCTACCGTGTAGTAAATAATTACCCGCTTTTGCTCCCTTGTAGCAAAAACGGTTCGCGCAGAAAATAGAAAATGAAAAGACTGACTTCGCCGAAGACCTCGCCGGAGATTTCGTAGCAACAAAAATATGCTACTGTAGCAAAATCGACTTCGCGGAGACATCGACGAAGACCTGCCGGAAAACATCGTAGCAATTTTTTAATCTATTGTAGCAAATCACATTACAATAATAGCAAAAAAATTGTTATATTGCAGCATCGCAACAAAAATTCTAACGACGAGGTTCTCTGATGAGACTTATGATGCAAACAGCAGAACAAATTGAAGCAAAAAATTCTTCTTATAATGCAAATTCACAGAACGCATGATGCACAAATTCTGAAAAAGAAGCTTGCAGCAAGTAGCATCAAAATAAGAAAAGAAAATGCTACAATGCATATGATGTGAAAGAAGAAGATTGCAGCAAGTAGCAAATTTCTTTTGCTACAATGCACCTGGAGGAAAAGAAAAAAATTGCAGCAAGTGAAGAAAGAAAATTGCTACAACAGATCAAAAGTATTGCATCAAGAGAGGAAATTTTTGCTACAAACCTTTTCAGAATTTGCACACCACAAAATTCCATAAAAATCTCGTGAACAAAAAATTGCAGCATGTGAGAAAACAAATTGCTACAACAGTTCTGCGGATTTGCATACAGAGAGGATTTGTTTTGCAACAAACCTTTCGAAAATTTGCATCACGCTAAAAATAAATCATCTGAGGGACAAAAATGCTACAATCATTATGTGGATTTGCGTCAAAAGACAGACAAAATTGCTACTTGCAAAAATTTGCACCACATATAGCAAAAAAGAAAGAAGAAAAAAGCTCTAAGATCTGCACACCCAGCTCAAAAACCGAGCTCGGCGGTGCTTGCCTCCGATTCGTGGCCTCTTTGCAGCAACATGGCGTCGCGGGCCTAGGATCCTTGCCGCGGTGGTCACCCCTCGCGCCGCTGGCAGCACCGCCCTGCTCCGCTGGTGTGCCTTCGCGGCGTCGCCGTCTTGACCTCGTGCAGCATGCACAGACGACGTGGAACCGAGCACGACGAGCTCGACCACTAGGGCGGCCACGACGGGAAGCTCGAGCGGCCGGGAGCAGAGCCAGCAGACAGTGAAAAGCTCGAAGCAGCGGCGGCAAGCGTCAACGGGGATTCGGCCGCGGCACGTGGTTAGGTGGGAGAGGAACCGCGGCGGCGGTCGAGCGGCGCGAGCTCGTGCAGAAGCTTGTGGAGAGAGGTGATACGTCCATTTTGCATCACTATTTTATATCATAATTTACTGCTATTCATTGATATATTTCATATTTGGACGATATACTTATGTTATTTTATCTTGTTTTGCATATTTGATGATTATTGGAGAATTAACTGCCGGAGTCAGGATTCAGCTGGAAAAAGCATCGTCAAGACACCCTATTTCTGAAGATCAACAATTCACGGAAAATATACAGATGTTCCTATTTTGTCAGATGCCGGAGCCAGCCAAAAGGGGAGGCTGAGATGGGCCACGAGGGGCCCACACCACCCCACAGCGTGGGTCCCCCCTCTGCCGCGCCGGGGCATGGTGTGGCCACCCTGGCCCACCTCTGGCGCTCCCCCTTCGCGTATTTCATCCCCCAGAAACCCTAAGACGGGGGGAGCCATCGAGGAAATATTCCGCCGCCTCCACGAGGCGGAAACCACAGAGAGAGAAAAGCTCTCCGGCAGGGAGAAATCTGCCGGGGAAATTCCTTCTCGGAGGGAGGAAATCATCGCCATCGTCATCGTCATCACGCTGGACTTCATTGGGATCATCATCATCATCATCATCATCTCCACCACCGTCACCATCATCTCCACCGCTCCACTCCGTTCCGCTGTAACATCTAGGGTTATACTTTGTGTAGTTCATAGGGGAAACTTTCCCGGTGTTGATTACTACTTGTGGTTGATGCTATTGAGTTTTATCGGTGAATTGAAGTATATGTCCAGATTGTTATTCATCATTATATCACCTCTGATCATGATCCATATGATGTCGTGTGAGTAGTTCGTTCAGTTCTTGAGGACATGGGAGAAGTCATGTTGTTAGTAGTGGAACTATGTTGAGTAATATTTAATGGTTTGATATTTAAGTTGTGGTGTTATTCTTCTAGTGGTGTCGTGTGAACGTCGACTACATGACACTTCACTTTTATGGGCTTAGAGGAATGCATTGTGTATTCGGCTACTAATTGTGGGGTTGCCAGAGTGACAGAAACCTAAACCCCTGTTAGTAAACCGGTGCATGAGGGAGTGTATGATCTCAGAGTTTAAAGCTGTGGTTAGATTTATCTTAATTACTTCCTTGTAACGCGGATACTTGCAAGGGGTTTAATCACAAGTATGTATTAGTCCAAGTTAGGGCAGTGCATTAGCGTAGGTTCACCCACACAACACTTATCAAAACAATAAAGATTAATCGGCTGTAGAAAACGAAAGCACTTGACGAAATTCCCGTGTGTCCTCAAGAACATTTTGCCATCATAAGTAAACCAACCGGCTTATCCCTTGCTCAAAAAAGGATTGGGCCACTTGCTGCAATTATTATTACTGTCTTTTATTTACACGTATTTTATTTATCTGCAATATCAAAAACACCTAAAAACTTGTCTGCTAGTATTTACAGTGATTTCTTGATCAAAACTACTTGTCAACACCTTCTGCTCCTCGTTGGGTTCGACACTCTTATTTATCGAAAGTATTACGATACACCCCCTATACTTGTGGGTCATCAAGAAGCCGCGTATGTAGCGTGGCGGCGCAGAGCGATGCTGGGTGGTCGCGGTGGGGAAAGTGAAATTGACGAACGAACGGGATGGGAGGAGAAAGGCTGGGGGCGGGACCCACCTTCACGTGCCACAGGGGAAAAGGCCAGACACGCGTCAAGAGGAGAAGCCGGGGGACGCGACGCGCGCGATCCCCCGGGTGATTACAACCCTTTCCCAAGATTGAGGCTGATGTTGTTCCCCTCCCCTGCAACACGTGGGAGAGAGGCCAGACACAGGGGAGGAGGCTGGGGTCAAGTGAGAGTAGAGAGATGAGACGGTATCCGCCCACAAAATAATTTTTTTTCCTTTTATCTATGTTATCGTAGTATATGGTAGTTAACCAAGCTTCATTAATTCCCGTGCAATGGTTCTTTTATCATATCAGATTTTCTCCTCCTTTAGTATGTTGGTATCAAAATGCTATATGTTCCATCCGTCCATTTATTAAAGAAACCTTTTACAGAGATATTCAGCAAGACTCTCCAATGTGTTCTTTGTTACATTGTTGTTACACAGTTGAGCCAATCGGTTCATTCCAAGATTTAGATTTGTACTATACGGTTCGACCAAAGTCTGATGTACGATGAGGATCATGTTATATGTGTGCCAAGATTTTTCTTTCTTTCTCTCGTCATGGTAATGCTTTGCCAGCTCAGAACTTTGCCCACGAGCAAATTATCTTAGGACGTGTTTGGTTGCTTGCATCAAAATTGGGCAAAGTTGCATGAGTTGTAGAACCAGATTTCCCAGGGCTAGGCCTAGGAAAAACGTGACACGAGCCACGTTGTGCATTTAATTTGGTTGCCAACAATATTCTAATCAGACCCGTTCGGCTGGACGCAATTTTTTTGAGCACGGCGTTTGGTTTGTATCTGTGTTTCCTGTGCTCTCACCTCTTTCCTACATGGTGAGCTTACCTCACACCATTACGCTGTGGTTGAAGAACAACGACACGGCGCGGTGGCAGAGCGACGACACGACGCGGTGGCGGGGCGACGCCTGAGGTTGAAGAACACCTACACCAAGTACAGTCAAATAGGAACAGCGGCGACGGCGAGAAGAACAACGGTGCGGCGACATTGTTCACGGCTGCGGCAACGAGGGAGAGGGAGAGGTTGAACAACACCTACACCAAGCACACCTAGTAGCAGCAGCGGCGACGGCAGAGTTCACAGCAGCGGCGGTGACAGAGGTTGAAGAACATAGTATACCACCTGCAGTCTATATACGTGCATACATAGAGCACAAGATCTGCTCAGATACGATTGCCGAATCAGAAAGCTTGCAACATGAAAGTTGTGTGCAATGGTGAGATGAAACTACACGTCAAAGGATATCTCAAACGGCCGACCGAGTACGACGAATTTGACAAAATTTGTTAAAAAAGGCGCAAACATCAGTGTGAATTTGAGAAGTTACTGTGATAACCCGAATTTCTCGAGTTATCTTTTAATTTGGGTTCAAATTATTTTGATTTTGCTAATATTTAAACTGGTTTTGGATCTTCATGAAAAGAAATAGTTTTGCTTGGCTTGATTTGCTTATGCATGTGCCGAGGCATTAGCCTGAACCATGCATCCGTGCATGCCTACGTGCTGAGCTAATTGATTAGAGAGAGAGACAACGTGAGCTGTTTGGCCAGGAAGATGTACGTGGCTTGCTACTAGAGGAGATGGCTAGTTGAGTCACAACGATGCTCTTGCGTGGACTTCTGCATGGCGGACAAACAGCTGCCGTTGACATTATTGCTTACCATGGATGTGGGTAGTCGGCAGATATTTTCTTTCTGCTCGGTCAAGCGGCAAAGCGGCACCGGTCAGCTTAGATATTTATCTGGTTTAGACGGTGCTCTCGACATATGAATAGAGCAGCTAGCTCAGCTGCACTCCACTGCATATATCTTTTTTTTTTTTTTTTTTTTTTTTTTTTGAAAGGATCCAACCCAAATAATAAGACAGCTCGAACACTTTACAAAAAAGACCAGAAAGAAACAGAAATTACAACGAGGTCCCGAAAAGTGCAAGAACCACCTCAAGCCGCCGGAGAAGAACACGATTGGACCCAGAGCCACACCCAAAGCTCCTATGCGTCGCCGGAAGCGCCGTACCGCCGACCGCCGGGAAGAAGCACCCCCACACTTTGTAGAAAGCTGCATGAGCCATCCGCCGTGAACGACGGAATCTGGTCTCGCTTAACGAGCACAGCCACAGCGCAACCTTCCCACCTCCGCCCTTCTTCCAGCCGCCCCGACAACACGCAGGACCACCATCGCCAGCACCACGCCATCTCCAGCCGCTGCTCCCCTCGCCGCCACGGCCGGCCAGAGCAAGAACGACACAGAGAACCACCACCACCACCAAGCCAACCAAAATCAGATCGAGCACCTCCACCTGAACTCCCTTTGCCACCACGGCCAGCTAGAGCCAGGAGCAGAAACTCACCTGCAGAACGCATCGACTGCCGCAGACCCCTCTCCTTCTCCCCCTCGCCACCGAGGCCGGCCAGGAAAAGGAGATCGATCCAGTCGCCGAAGAAGCAGAGGGCATCCAGCAAACCATCTCCGCGGATCCTCCACCTCGGAGGCTTGGCGAAGCACAGATCCATGGACCTACACCTCGGAGGAAGAAGAAAGAAAGAAAGAAACACGGGCATCCGCCACGAACCTACACAAACAAACCTAGATCTAGTCCTACCCCTAGAACCTAGACTACTGGCACGGCGGAGCCAAGGCTCCCCCCCACCTCGCGGCGCCGAAACGGCCACCGGAGGCGGAGGGGAGCGGCGGACACGCCGGCGGAGCTCTCGAACCTGCGAGTCGCCTCTGAGTCGCCCGTCCGCACTGAAGCGAGAGGGACACGCAGCTGGAGAGGTTGTCACTCCACTGCATATATCATTCGATCGGAGAGAGCCAGAGAAACTAGAGAGTGAGATCGAGTGAGAGAGAAGGCATGCGTTTAGCGCGCTGCATGCGTGTCTTCTCGGAGGATAGAATACACGTACGAAGGCGTGTTGCCGCAATTTGGAGAGAGGGAAATCAGGAGCTAGGCGTCGGCGAGTGGCGGCTGCCGGAGTGCTGCTGATCGTTCGTTGATGAGAGGCGAATCATCTGCTGTGGCCTGTGGAGGTGCTGCTATGAGATGAGTGGTGGAGAGTGGAAAGTCTGGCGGTGCACCATCTTTGCTGGTGGTTTTCTTTGGCGATCTGTTGGTGGTATTCTTCTGGCGACGTATGGTGCTGGCGTACGTGAGCTTGTGTGCCGATCATAACTAGTTGTTGGAGCATTCACCGTTATTATTTTGATAGCTGTGGCATAGCTAACCGAGGCAAGCGATTCTTATCTCTCTCATATATTTTGTAGAGTATGCTTTGATTAAATATGTGTGATACCCTGAGTGGTACGAGCTTTGTGTTGATATACGGGGCTAATACACGTCGGTGTCGTTACGGTGATGGATCCGTAGGAGCCACCGGTATGAACTGGGCTTAGCACGTATAGTTGACATGCAAATGAATACAACGTTTTCATAAAGTAAACTTGGTGCTACGAAGGTGATCGTATTGTACCGGTCACAGTACAGGTATGGGACTGTCTGAGTTCTCCGCAAGGGGCGGCTCTTGAATGGAAAGTGTCGGTGATGGATCCGTAGGAGCGATCGACACGAGTAGGTCAGGGTGTCCGGTGTCCGAGCGGGAAAAAGGACTCTGCTCATTCTGGAATCATGTGCGGTTCTGGTCGAGGCTGTCGATGTCGGAGTACCCCTCTTAAGAGAGTATGAGTGTGGAATTTCACCCCTGTGAGTCCCGGGTTGGGAACCTCACTTTCATGTGTGGCACCATGTGTTTTAATATGATTAAGAACTTAACCACTCAATGGTTTAATGGTATTTGGCAAAACCTAGTGTATTTTACAAAGTATATGGAAGTGTGTGAACTGTTTGCTGACTGCGACTTGTGTTGTACTCACCCTTGCTTCTCTTTGTTTTTGATAATCAGAGTTCGCAGCGGAAGCCGATGTCATCCGAGGAGTAGGCTGGACCAGTGGGTGGGATGCGACTAGAAAACTTTGACTCTGTAAATGTAATAAACATGTAAAAATGAATAGAAGAGCTGCTTGTGATCCACTGTGCTGGTTTATCCTGCTTTTCTAGCCTTGTGCGTGTATAGGCTTCACGGTCTATAGGCGCGCGGCGGCTGTCATTCTACCGGGTCGGGTCTCGGGGCGTGACAGTTACAGTCGACGAAACATGAAACCGAGCATCAGAATGAAACCTACTCATCGGCGCGCATATTTTTCATGCACACTTTATTTTGAATCAAGTAATATTTAGGTAGATTTATATTTAGGTAGATTATAGATGTGCTAAGTGCAAAAGGCAAAGCTTTTGCCTTCTGTTTAAAAAAAAAGTGGAGCAGACTAAGGGAGGTGAGGAGAACAGAGTTCACCTAGCAGTGGAGCACGTCAGCCCACATAGGCTTTTCGGGAACGCAGATGATGGCTCACTGGAAACGCTCGGATCGAGCATTTCTATCGAGTCTGGCCTGAGGGTTTAAGTATCGCCATGCAGGAAGGCGAAAAACGGTGGGCAACCAAACAGGTTGAAAAAGGCCATTTTAAGGTCTCCAGATCCTGGTTGAGCTCTTTGTTGCCAACCAAACACTCCATAAGCCCAGCTGTCGGTACTACACACATAAGAAAAAACAAGCGAGCAGACTAGAGACCTCTGCTCGGAACACGGTCGTTGGCTCGTCGAGCCGACCCCACTCTGCCGCCATCGCGTGACCAACGGAGAAGAAGAAGAGATCCTGCAGCCTGCCGCACGCAGATCCCGTAGAAGCTTCCTCGCAGTACAGAAACAGTTGCCGGGTTCCAGCTATGCATTCACACAGAAAATTACGAAGCATGCCCAAACTATCAAAGAAATCCTTCTTGGAATAAACAAAATGGACAAAGGATTTGAGATACAATTACCAAAGTTGATATAAAAATATGTCAGAAAGTCAATATGCTTCACGCTTCATCCTCTAAACATTGCTTTGAAGTATTGCGAGAGTCAGATCACCAAGTAACCTTCTAAAATGTCCACTCCCGCACAACCACACATCTCAAGTCACACTGATATCCCAATTTAATATGTCAAGGAATTAAAAAAAAAACGAACCGGTTAATCCAAATGCATTATCATCAGCACAAAGGTCAGTAGTCCATCTCCATTTCAGCTACAACAGTAATGGCACAAAAAAAAAACAGATAGAAAGCATTCATCTTCCTTCATGCGGCGGGCCTCTTTCTCCATAATATTCCGATCTGGTGGATGCCACGTCTTTTATCTCAAATCCACTCGACCCAGCAATATCGCCACTTGGCCTGTGGCCTCCATGTTGTGGTCTTGTGGATGACCTGATCCCCTGCGGGACTGTTTACACGAAACTAAATCAGATAATTAGAATAAGAAAAACAGTCTCTGCCATGTTTGGCCATCACCGTGCAACTGTAACTTGATGATTAATCAGATCAATAGAACGGAGAACTGACCTTATCTATGGTCTCCATCAGGAGTGCTTCAGCACTATCAACAGCTTGCTGGGTACCAGTGAGCAGGAACTTATTGAGATGATCTATGAACTGTAAAACATGCACAAAAAAGAAAAAGAAATTGTATTATTTTCCATTGGATTTTCTTACAAGAAGAGGGGCTTAGAAACTTAATGTAAAACTAGAAAATTGAAAAAAGGACCCAAGGATCAATAATACCTTAATGGAGGCACCTGATTTTTGTTCCAATTCTTTCAGCGTTGAACTGTTCTTCCCAAACACTACTCCTAGCTGCATAACAGTTTGCATATTCTTGTAATGTGGAATCACAGCGAAATAACGTGGAGTTTGCATAAGTTGACTCACCTTGGTCGCCGGGATAGATACAAGCTTCTCTTGAGTATCACGCAACTCGTCTTCAGTCTTGAAAAAACGTGGAGTATTTCAGGTCACATGGCAATAATTCTAGAGGACCAAATTTCTAATACCAAACAAATATTTGAGTTGCACGCACCTTATTAAGCATCATACAAATAAGCTCTCTGGCGGAATCAATTTGTTGTTTGCTTCCAGCAAGACTGAAGAGTTTTTTGTCCTTGTCGAACTGAAAATAAATACTTCAGTTTGTACATATGAGAATAGAACAAACAACAAAGTAAAAAAAACAATGCATGATACCCAAACATTGGCACCCGATTTCTGATTTATCTCTCTTACTGTTCGACCTCCACTCCCAATTACTTTTCCCACCTGCATATTATGAACACGCATAATTGTGAATAGAGCATCACTACACTTAGGTAAAATTTAAAACATCAGCCTAGTTGTAAGTGATGATAAATGAAAATTGGAAAAATGTACGTTTATCTTTACTATTAAAGACGGCTTGGTGAATACCTGGTGTCACATACCTAAATATTTACCTACCAAATGCCACCGCAGCTAACAAATCATGTATCTACACCAGCATGCACGTAAAGATAAACAACTAACTAACCGTGAATTTTTCTCTCTATCTTTATCCACTCCTCATGTACAACAACTTTTTTTTTAGGGGAAACTAGATTTTATTCATTCCGGACGTACAACAACTAACTAACAAGAAACGACACAACATCAGCCACCGTGTTTTTCTCTCTATCTCTCCTCTTCTCACGCTACGTACAACAGCTAACAAGAAATCCCACTTTTTCTAACAAACCTTCATTTAAAAAACTAACAAACCTTATCAGCAATGAGCAAAAGGGTTGTAGAAGCATTGGGAAATCGGATGGATTATTTTTCCAATCAGCGCGCTGCGGGAGAATCGGTCAAGATGGATTACAACACCGAAGGGCACTGCCATCGTGCGGCGACGGCCTAGAAGAAGAACATGGCCACTACGACTGCGGCATTCGTCGAGCACGTCATGCATGGGGCCACGCTCTCCATGGCGCGTGCTCTCGTCGCGTCCTATGGCCTCCTCCCCACCTTGCGCCGCCTCCACACAAGACTCGCCACCGAGGACGACTTGCACCCTTCCACAATGGCGTCGTCTCCTCCGTGACCTCGCCCCGGACGGCTACTAACACTGGCACGACAGGGACATCCGGGTGAGAGCCTAGGCGTGCAACGTCTGCTACGCTGCACTACGGGAGAGCGTCACATTGCCGTGTGCCAAGACCACACGGCGAAGACCCAAATGCGCACGGCGAAGACGTTGCCGTGTGCTACACACGGCAACGTACACACGGGAAAGATTTGCACGGGAAAGAATTCTTTGCCGTGTGTCGTATGTCGGGCACACGGCAACGACGAAAGGTGGGACCCACATTGACTTGACGACGATGGACGGCGACCGGCTGTTCTTTGCCGTGTGCCCCAGGTGGGCCCCAGGTGGCGGTTCTTTGCCGTGTGCCAGCTCACGGCAACATCTTGCATCTTTGCCGTGTGCAGCCCACGGCAAAGACGAACAGCGGGGGACCCATCTGTTACCTCTTTGCCGTGTGTCAGCCCAGGCGCACGGCAAAGAGGACACGCGTCGTCAGCCTGTGCATCCTGGTGCCTGGCTTTCCAGATTTTTGGTCAGCCTTTGCCGTGTGCAGCACACGGCAAAGGTGACCATATTTTTCTGTTTTTTCTTAATTCCTGCATTTCAAAAATTCCAGAAATTCTGGTACAATATACAGAGCATATATATACACAAAATATGACATATTGCACACAAAATATCACATATTTCACACAAAACATCACAAAGTGTCCTACTCAAATCCAAATGTAGCACAACAACAAAATGCCGCTCGGATTACATGAATGTAGCACAACAAAACAATGACGAAGCAACTCCTGGTCATCATGCCATCGCTGCCATCCGCTCCTAGCTAGCTCCAATCCATCTAAAACATGAGAAAAAGACACAAAGGCATGAGGATTCCAACATCCATGAAAAAGATACATGAATTCACAAAGTAGTATGACAAGCTAAGCATATGGGTCATTTTTCGTGTCATAGATAATGCACAAGACAAGCTAAGCATGTCATTCTTCATGTGAAATAGATCAAGTAACTAACTTTGAACATGAGAACTTACGGTAGTGTTCGGAGATGAATGAATCCTCCTCCTCGGAGGCCTACCCTCGGTCCCTCTCAAGGAACCGCCGACTCTGGATCCTCCGCCTCTTTCGTCGTGTACCCTCCTCTCCGCCGTCTGGATCACGCCCTACCCTCGGTCCATGTTTCTGTGGCCTGCAATGACAAACATTAAACCGATTAGTAAAACAAATAGAACTCATGCTAAGCAAATAAACTAAGTAAAATAAATAGAAGCATACATATATTGGTCAAGGTCGGGATCATCTGGATCTGGAGGTCTAGCATTAGCCAATGGAGTGTCAGTCTCATCATCACTATCACGTGTGTCATCACCGTCGGCATCCCCATCTTCGGCGTCGTTCTGTGAACTTAATCGCTGGAGAAATGCCAAGTCGTTAATGTCGTCAACCTCTTCTTCGGCGTCGTCACCGACACTGCCAACGTCTTCTTCCATGCCCTCACCTTCCGTCAAGTCGATCGTGAAATTGCCTGTGAGCCCACCTTCTTGGAAGAATTCTCCCTCATATGTGTCGGCGTTTATGAGAGGGTTATAATCATCGTCGATTGGCATAGGTAATTTACCATACGGCGACACCTTGTACGGGACATCGTAATCCCGCAAACGAGCAATCTTGCACGCGTATGGGAGGTAATAAACTTGGGTCACCTCTTGAGCCACGATATAGACATCTGGGCAATCCAATAGCTTTTCTCGATTAATTTCGACTAGCCCAACAACCGGGACTCCTCTATAATGGTTTGGATCGAACCACTTGCACTTGAAAATAATGACCTTAGGATGCGGTCCTCCTACTCTTGTCCATTGTAGTTCATATATTTCTTCAAGTACTCCATAGTATTCTACTCCATTGCATACGGTAAACACTCCACTATTCGTTGTTTTTCGATTAGGCCGACCCTCCTCGTGGATACGGGTTCGGAAGCGATACCCATTGACGTCATACGTGTCGTACCTAAGGACCTTATAGCGAAAACCCATGGCAACGGTTCTCAACTCCTCGTTCATTGCATGGTCTACGTCAGCCTGTAGGTTCAAGCGGAAAGCATTAGCGCCAGGTAAGCCGGGATTGAGATGATAAACTGACAAGGAGGGGAAATAGAAAGTACTTTTGCTCGCAACCAATCAATGTAACTTGGTTGGCCGTTCCCGGCACCCTCACGGAGAAATTTGTCCTCCTCGCTTGGGGAAGCTTCGGTGGCACTTGGCCAATATTGATTCATGAATTCGCTACAGAAACGAGGAAAAGTTAAGTTAGACACAAACTTCTGATGAGTTGCGATATAATTATCGTAGAGAGCACTTACCCTTGGTACTCGGACGCTTCTTCTAGGTTTACCAAGACATACATGGTTATATTGGACCACACTTCTAGACTCAAGGTTTGCATCACTTTGCTGCCTGAAGTTCCCAGTTTCCCTTTGAAGAGGCTAAGCTCGGATACATGGTCCTCAGTATTGTAACGAGCGACTGGATTATGCATGGTGGGAACATCTGGCAGATAGTATGTTGTGAGGACGTTCGCCACCTCCTCAGTGATGAATGCCTCAGCTATGGATGCTTCAATCTTGCATTTGTTTGTACATTTCTTTCGTAGGGTCTTCTGTAGTCTCTCTACTGCGTACTGCCAACGGCCTTGCACGGGACCTCCCATTCGTGCCTCCGTGGGGAGGTGTAAAATCATGTGTGCCATAGGAACAAAGAAGCTAGGTGGAAACATTGCCTCCAACTTGCATATCAACTCCGGAGCCACCTTTTCCATTTCATCAATCACGGTTGGAGATAACTCCTTAGCACAAAGAACGCGGAAGAAATAGCTAAGCTCCGCCAGCACCCGCCATTCTGCCTCGGGGATGAAGCCTCGAGCCATCACTGGGAGTAGCCGCTCGAGCCATATGTGGTAGTCATGACTCTTGAGCCCGATGATCTTCATGGCATCAAGCTTCACACCCCTTCTAAGATTCGCCGCGTACCCATCAGGGAACAGCAACAGGGCGATCCACATGAGCGCTTCCTTCCTTTGCTCCCTTGTAAGAACGAAAGGGGTCTTTGGCTTCCTCCATCTCGTTCCCCCGCCAATTGGTTGTAGTTCAAGATGTGGTCTATCGCAAATCGCCTTTTGATCGACCCTAGCCTTGATGTTATCCCTCGACTTATCGGGGATGTCAAACATCATAGCGAAAATGGACTCCCTGATATTCTTCTCAGTGTGCATCACATCTATGTAGTGTGGAAGTTCAAGCTGCGGAAAGTACAGGAGATCCCATAAGCACGGCTTGTGAGTCCAGGCGTGTGTCACACCGTATCCCTTGTACTTACCTGGATGTTCGGGATCCTCCTCGAGAGCGTTTAACTCAGCAAGTATCTGTGTACCAGTCAACACGGGAGGTGCCGTGTGTGTGACAACTACATCTTTTGTGAAGTTCTTGGTGTCTTGTCTGAACTCATGGTCAGCACGAAGGAACTGCCGATGGAGATCAAAGCAACAATACTTGCGACCCTTGCTCAACCAATGGAACTCCATAGCACTCTTGCACTGTGGGCATGGGAACCTCCCGTGCACGCTCTAGCCAATGAATAGCCCAAACACCGGTAGGTCATGCATTGAGTACTGGTACCAGACAAACATATCGAAGTGTGTCTTCGTATATCGGTCGTATGTCCTGAAACCCGTATGAAAGGACATATTTTATGTCCCCTATATTTTGTGTGTTAGGCAACAACACTAGGAATTATTTAATATGATGTTAAGTGGTGCAGGAATGAAAAGATACAATTACACTTTGCATAGAAACACTTGACAAGAAAAAGGAAGCTTGCTTTGCCTGTCCTGTCCGGAGTTTCCGGGCTCTGTGACCGGAGTCTCCGGCCAAGTCAATCTCTGGAGCAAAAGCTCCACTGGACGGCTGTCGCGGTATGGGGTGCGGAGTTACCCCGGAGTACCACCGGAGTTTCCGCACCGGCCGGAGTTTTCGGTCCCACGGTCCGGAGTCTCCGCCCCAGACCAGTGTTTTGAATCGAAGACTTTCCCAGGACGGCGCGTGCGGTATAGGGTCCGGAGTAACCCCGGAGTAGGTCCGGAGTTTCCGCTCTGACCGGAGTCTCCGGCCTTCCTGTCCGGAGTTTCCGGCCTGCTGAGAGAAGAGCAACGAGGCGGCAACTGCTGTATCAGGTCCGGAGTTGGGCCGGAGTTTCCGGCCTAGGCCGGAGTTTCCGGTCTCCCTGACCGGAGACTCCGGTCTAAGTGGTCTGCAACGGTTACTTTTCTGGGAGGGGTATAAATACCCCTCCACCTACCTCCAGCCACTCAGCTCGCCCAGAATTCAAGATCCCCATTGTTGCAAGCTCAAGAATCACTAGATCTCCCAATCCCTCCACCCAAACTCGTTGATCTTTGGAGGATTGAAGGAGAAGGCCCCGATCTACATCTTCACCAAGCCGTTTTCATTTCCCCCTCATTCACTTGAGGGACCATTAGCTAGGGTTTCCACTAGGAAAACCTAGCCCCCTATTGTACTCACTTGATTGTCTTTGTGACAGATTGTAGCTGTTTGGGAGCCCCCAATCCTTTGTGGGTTGTGCCCCAAATCGTTGTTGTAAAGGCTCCGGACTCCGCCTCGAAGGTTTCCGATAGTTGAAGTGAACCAAACCTTTGTGGTGCGGTTCACCGGAGAAGAGGGTGAGGCCTTTGTGGCCGTTGAACCATTGTGTTGGTTCACACCTCTCCAACGAGACGTACTCCCCTAAAAAGGAGGAACTCGGGATTACATCCGTGTCTCCGCGTGCTTTGACTTCGGTTACCTCTATCCTTGTTTACCGCCTTATTATATCGTGCTTAGTTGCTAGCTTGTCATATAGGTAAATTCACCGTAGTTGCATATCTAGAGAATTTACCTTTTGTGTCAAGCCTAAATTGAAAAAGACTAAAATTGGAGTAGCACCTATTCACCCCCCCCCTCTAGGTGTCATACCGATCCTTTCAATTGGTATCAGAGCTAGGCTCTCTTGTTTTGGGCTTAACCGCCTAAGAGAAGTATGACACAAAGTGAGGATGAGGCCGATCTTGCCAAGGCCAAAGAGACCATGGCATCCATGGCCGATATCAAAGTTGGAAACAACATTGACATCGTCCATGAATGACATGAATGTCAAATTTGATGAGTTGCGTGACATGCTCATGAAACTCACAAATGCCAAGGTTTCGGAAACCATCCCACTAGAGGGCATCTCTAACTCCGATGAAGGTGATTCCGAGGAGGGTAAAAAGAAAAATGAGAAGGGGGTGGAAACCACCTCCGGATCTAAACCAACTCCTCCACCTCCTACCAAGCATGAAGATGGGAAGGAAGAGTACCATAACGTTCCGGGATGGTACCCTATCGACCCACCTATCACCACCCGCATAAACCCCATTGGTCCTCCACCTAAGCTTAATGCATTAGCTTTGCTAGTTGGCAACGCTCAATGAAATCTCATATTAACAGTGCCTCTATCGAGCTTTGGAGGATCATTGAAGATGGTACAAGGTTGCGGATCCAAGCAATGTGACAAGAAGAGAATTTGCCGAAAAGCAACTCAATGCCTCCGCACTCCATATGATTGAACTTTCAGTGGTGAAAGTGACAAGCATTATGTTCTCAATGCCACCACCGCCAAAGAAGCTTGGAATTGTCTTGAGGTTGCATTTCTTGGGAATGAAAGCATGAAGAGAAACCGATATGAGTCTTTGAGCAATGATGCCGAAGGCTTCTACATGTTTGACAATGAGATCATGAAGACATGTATGGAAGACTCAAGACTCTTGCAAAGGCCTTCTTTGATGTGGGGGCAACCTATGTGGATGATGCTTATGTCAAGAGGAAGTATGTGAATGCTCTCTTGCCTTCGAGCCCATCGAGTGAAGCCATTCAAGGAAGACACAACTACAACGAAATGACATCCAATGAAGTTATGCAAGAAGTGCAAGCCTCCAAGGTTGCCACCAAGAATGCCGAAGATACCGTGCTAGGGCCATGGGGATGAAACAAGGCCCCTCACTTGCTTTGAAGGCCAAGGTGGTATGTCTTGATGAGGTTGAAGCGTGCCCAAGCAACATTGCTCCAAATGATCTTGAACCGGCTCTAAATGGTCATATAGCTCTTGCCACAAGAGAGTTTTGGCAAGACCCGGCAAAAGCTAAAGCCAAGGTTGATAAAGAGAACAACTCAAGTGGGAAGAAAGAGCTAGCCTCAAAGTGGAAGACGTGCTACAATTGTCATGACAAGAACCACTACATAAGAGAGTGTCCTTATGAGAACCGAGAGCAAAATGGTGGGAAGCTCATCCCCAAGGACCATTCAAGTTGATCCAAAAGAAGCCCGCAAGACCAAGGAAGCCTTTCTTCAAGAAGGCACCAAGAATTGTGTTGGTGGCACAAGAAGAATATGCCACAAGTGATTCCGAAGATGAAGATGCACCTACTAAAGAGGTAGCCGCATTGGCTATTGTATCAACTTCATCATCTTCTCTCTTTGAATCCCCCAATGAGAACTTCTCCACCAACAACGCTCGTTGCCTCATGGCTAATGTCACCGAGGTATCATCTCCTTCTCCCAAGACTATGCATGAAATGAGTGATCAATCTAGTCTTGTGATTAAGAAAGAACTTGTTGCTTTCGATACTTTCATGACTAACTTGCAAGGTGAAGCTAAGGAACATGTTGAGTCTCTCATGAGACAACTATGTGCGGCCGAAGAACTTCTTCAAGAAAAGAGTAAGATTGAGAGAGAGGATTCTCTCACCATTGCCTCTTTGAATGCTTCCGTAGCATCCTTGAATGCCTCTCTTGATGAAGAGAGTGAAGAAAGATGTTCTCTTGAGGAAAGACTTGAGTCTCTTGATGCTAAAAATGATGATATCATTAATAAAATCATTAAGGATAGAGATCATGTCTTTGCTAAATATAAAGTGCTTAAAAAGGAGAAAGTTGAACTTGGGGTTGCTAATGCTAGACTTCTTGAGGATATGGAGAAGCTTGACAAGGCTCACAAGGCCTTGGAAACAACTCACTCCCTTTTAGTCAAGTCTCATGAGCAACTTCAAACTCAACTTTCTAAATCTAGCTCAACTAGCATATCTATTCTTCCTCGTGTTCATGAAAATGTTATTGAAGAAAATGTTAGTGCCAAGACCTCTATTCCCAAAGGTAAAGATAAGGGTATTGCTTACTTATTTGAGCAAAAACCACACAAAGGGAAGGAGGGTCTTGGTTATGTAGCCGAGCCCAAGAAGAAAGTGGGCAACAACAAGAAGATCAAGACCAAGCCCGCACAAGCCAAGACTTCCATTGCGGTGGTAGTGCCACAAGGGGCAAGACCACTCGTAGTGACTTTGCGGGGCATAACAACCCCAACTATATTCTTTATGTTGATTATTATGGGGATGTTTATGCTCAATATGTTGGTCCATATGATGGTTACATTGATTACTCTATTTGGGTTCCTAAGACCCTTGTTGCTAACCAAAGAGGACCCATTGAGAAATGGGTACCTAAATCCAAGCAATGATTTCTTGTAGGACTATGCTTCCGGTGGATCGAAATGGGTGGTTGATAGTGGATGCACTAGTCATATGACCGGAAGCAAGGAGATTATGACGGAGTTGAGACCAAATCTAAATAACTCATCCGTCTCTTATGGTGACAAGTCAAAGCGAGGTAAAGAGTCTCGGCAAGGTGGTAGTTGCAAGGGATATCACCCTTGTAAATGTCATGCTTGTTGAGTCTCTAGGTTACAATCTTATGTCCGTTCGTGCTCTTAATAAGATGAACTTTGATGTCCATTTTACTATTGATATGGTGGTACTCTTGAGGAGCAAGACTCTAAAGGTCATGTTCGTTGGGTATGTTGAAAATGAGTTGTTTGTGGTAGACTTTTCGGGGTCTACCAACACTCAAGCAATATGCCTATTCGGAAAGGCCGACGTGGGGTGGTTGTGGCATCGCCGCTTGTCCCATGTCAACATGAGAACTTTGCAAAGTCTTCACAAGGGTGGCCACATTCTTGGACTAAAAGAATGTTTCTTTTTCTAGAGATCGTCTTTGTAGGGCTTGTGTTGAAGGAAAGATGCATGATTCTCCCCATCCGGGCAAGACCATTATTTCATCAAGAGGATTTGGAACTTCTTCATGTTGATCTCTTTGGTGCCGTGCCTCAACCTAGTCTTGGTGGGAAGAAATATTGTTTGGTGATTGTTGATGACTATTCAAGATTTACTTGGGTTTATTTCTTCAAGACGAAGGATGAAACCCAACAAACCGTCATCGACTTTTCCAATATTGTTCAACGCCAATACAATGTCCCTATTTTGGTCATTAGGAGTGATAATGGCTCCGAGTTCAAGAACTACACCTTAAATGAGTTTCTTAGTGAAGAGGGGATTCGTCATCAATATTCCGCTGCATATACCCCTCAACAAAATGGTGTAGCCGAAAGGAAGAACCGGACTCTCATGGATATGGCAAGGTCTATGTTGGCGGAGTTTAAGTCTCCGCTATTCTTATGGGCCGAGGCTATCTCCACGGCGTGTCACTCATCTAACCGGTTATTCTTTCGTGTTGGCAAGAAGTTTACATCTTATGAGATGCTCACCGGCAACAAGCCCAATGTCTCCTACTACCGAGTTTTGGTTGTAAGTGTTTCTATAAGAACAAAAGTGTTCGTTTGTCTAAATTTGAATCTAAAGCTTTAGAGGGTGTTTTTGTTGGTTACGGTGCCGAATCTCACACCTATAGAGTCTATGACAAGACCGTTGGGAAAGTCATAGAATCTTGTGATGTGAGGTTCGATGAGAATGACGGCTCCCAAGTGGCGCAATTTCATGTTTGTGATGTAGATAATGAGGAACCTCAAGAAGCAATAAGAAGAATGGGGGTTGGTTTCCATCGCCCCATTGAAATCCATCATGAGCCTCCTCAAGCAAGTCCTAGCTCCACTCATGTGGAGACTCCATCATCACAAGTTGAAGTTGCACCTTCTATGGAAGCAAATGATGCACCTACCAAGAACAAGTTCAAGGCCCTCCTCAAGTTGACCAAGAGGCTATTCAAGAACCAAGTTCTCCTATTGTCAACACTAGCCAAGGTCAAGACCAAGATCAACCCTCTCCTTCTTTGTTGAAGATGTGCTTCAAGATGATCAAGGTCAACATCCGGTCAAGACGGGGACTCAAATGATCAAGATGATCAAGCGAAATTCCTCGCATCAATGAGGATATCGAAACCCGTCGTATAGCAAGAGTCAAAAAGGATTGGAGAAGAAAGAGTCTTCATCTAGAAATATCATTGTTAATGTCAAGAACAAGGTCACCACAAGAAAACAATTGGCAAATTTCAATGAACATCAAGCCACATCTCTATGGTGGAACCAAAGAAAGTCTTTGAAGCTCTTGAAGATCCGGATTGGTTGGAAGCCATGCATGAAGAGCTCAATAACTTCAAGCGCAACAAAGTGTGGAATCTAGTGGAGAAGCCAAAAGATTGCCTCAATGTTATAGGCACCAAGTGGATATTCAAGAACAAGCAAGATGAGCATGGAATGGTTGTGAGGAACAAGGCAAGATTGGTAGCTCAAGGGTACTCTCAAGTTGAAGGCATTGATTTTGGAGAGACCTATGCTCCCGTGGCTCGCCTTGAGTCCATCCGTATCCTTCTTGCATATGCATCACATCATAATTTCAAGTTGCAACAAATGGATGTGAAAAGTGCCTTTCTTAATGGTCCTTTAAAGGAGTTGGTATATGTTAAGCAACCTCCGGGATTTGAGGATCCACACTTCCCTAACCATGTCTACAAACTTGATAAGGCGCTCTATGGTCTCAAACAAGCACCTCGTGCTTGGTATGAGCACCTAAGAGAGCTATTGGTAGACCGTGGCTTTGAAGTGGGGCAAATCGATCCCACTCTTTTTACCAAGAGGGTTAAAGGGGAGCTTTTCATATGCCAACTTTATGTTGATGATATCATATTTGGCTCTTCTAACAAAGCTTTTAATGATGAATTTTCAAAGCTTATGACCGATAGGTTCGAGATGTCCATGATGGGAGAGTTGAAGTACTTCCTTGGTTTTGAGATCAAGCAATTGAGTGGAGGGACCTTCATCTCTCAAGCCAAATATATCCAAGACATGCTCAAGAGGTTCAAGATGCAAAATGCTAAAGAGAAGAAGTTTCCTATGGACACCAAGTGTCATCTTGAACTTAATCCAAAGGGTAAAGATAAGGATGTTGATCAAAAGCTCTATCGTTCTATGATTGGTTCTTTGCTTTATCTTTGTGCATCTAGACCCGATATTGTGTTGAGTGTAGGAGTGTGTGCAAGGTACCAAGCGGCTCCCAAAGAAAGCCACCAAACGGCGGTTCTTCGAATCTTTCGATATTTGGTTCATACCCCAAGGTTTGGTTTGTGGTATCCTAAAGGCTCAACTTTCTCTCTTGCCGGTTACACGGATTCGGATTGGGCCGGTTGCAAGGATGATAGGAAATCAACTTCCGGGGCTTGCCAATTCCTTGGTAGGTCCTTGGTGAGTTGGTCTTCTAAGAAGCAAAATTGCATATCTCTCTCCACCACCGAAGCCGAGTATGTGGCGGCCGCTAGTTGTTGCACTCAATTGTTGTGGATGAGGCAAACTTTAAAGGAATACGGTGTCCATTGTGACAAAGTGCCTCTTTTATGTGACAATGAAAGTGCTATCAAGATTGGCCACAACCCGGTGGAGCACTCAAGAACGAAGCATATTGAGATTCGCTATCACTTCATCCGTGATCACATCACCGGGGTGACATTGAGCTTGGCTATATTCCCACGAAGATCCAACTTGCCGATATGTTCACGAAGCCACTTGATGAAGCAAGGTTCACTTATTTGAGGCATGAGCTAAATATCATCGATTCGGGGAGCGTCGCTTGAATATCTTGCATACACACCTATATCTTAGCTATATGTTTGGTTTAGGTGTAGGCATGGACATAGGGGGAGTGCGGTCCTAATCCATTGGACTATCCCTCCCCCCATTATGCCGATAGTAAGAACTCATTTTGTCTCTATATGTTCATTTTATGAATTGTGAGCTTAAATGACGAGTAGTGGCGGTGAACCCAAGATATATCTTCGCGGTGTCACACCACACACTCTTACATGGTGGCCTAGGCCACCGCCCTCTTCTTTGTGAAGAGTTGGTCTTACTTGGTCTTTAATGTTTTTTATTTGGTTCCTAGGCTTTGTTCGTCGTTTTTAGGAGAAACACTTGGAATTGGCTTTTATATTTGCATCTTGCAATTCCTAGTGTGTATCCCACCATCAGTGAACCTCTTGCATCATTGCCACACGACATACCTTGCCGGACCGGATTGCCAAGGGGTTGAGATTGATGTCATGGACTATATCCGGTGTGAGATCAACATTGCTATCTATGAGAGGAAGAATCCTATGTATGCTCCGTATGTCATGAAGCTCATCCTCAAAAAGATTACCAAACTCGATCAATCCCGTTTCAAGAAACACACCTATGGTTACCTTCAAGTGCTCGGCCATCATCTTGCTCAAGACACTTATGAAGAGGTAGAGGAGAGAGAAGCGCCTAGGGCAAGAAGGAAAAATGCCACTCCACCCTCGTGGGATCAAGGTGGCAAACAAAGAGTCAACGAAGAGTTGAAGAAAGTCTCTTGGTGGCAAAGGGCTATGATGTGCATGGGTGTTGGGTTACATAAGGAAAATCATCAAACATATGTCACTAACAAGAGGATCTTGTCCAACCAAGCCAAGATGATGAAGGAAATGCGCAAGATAAGCAATGGTGGTTCCACTCCTCCTCGCAACGAAGATGATCCCGTCACCCCGCCTTCTGAGGCCACTATCCCTCTTGAGGAATGGAATCAGGATACATTTCATTGGGCTGATTATGAAGATGTGACCTCCATGCCTTCTTCTTCCCGCAACACCGGCAAGGCCCCTATGCGCTATGAAGAAGAAAGTGATGAGGAAGAAGATAGTGATGAAGCGAGTGGTGATGATGATGCTGCCTCGAGTGGTGATGATGAGGACCGTGATACCGACTATGATGAAGACGTCGAGTGATCGCCTTGGGTACCGTTAGCATCGCTCTTCTCCCTTTTTGGTGTTTCGATGCCAAAGGGGGAGAAGTAGTTCTATTAGGCTCTCTCACCGTGGGATTTGCATGGGTCGGACACAAGCACGTGCGTTTATCATTTCTTTGCGCTTGTGTCCATTTATCTTATGTCGTTTTGAACCTATTTGCTTTCGTTTTATGTTGTAAGACTATGTTCTTGGTGTGGTACTTTGTAAATGACATTATTATTATGGTCTATTATTGTGCTTTGGTCTATATGTCATATTATTATGCACAAGGTATGGTCCCTTCTCATCTCAACCCTATATCATATTATGTCTCATGTTGGTGTAATTTATCTTGATCCATATATTACTTGTGAGTTGTCTCTCCTCTACATGTTGAGCATTTGTATTCAAATGCAAACTACTTGTATGCACACATGTAGGGGGAGCCTCTCAAATCCTTTGTGGTACATGTTGATATTTGTTGTGTGCTTTATTGCAAATCCGAGTGTTGTCATCTAACACCAAAAAGGGGGAGATTGAAAGGACATATTTTATGTCCCCTATATTTTGTGTGTTAGGCAACAACACTAAGAATTATTTAATATGATGTTAAGTGGTGCAGGAATGAAAAGATACAATTACACTTTGCATAGAAACACTTGACAAGAAAAAGGAAGCTTGCTTTGCCTGTCCTGTCCGGAGTTTCCGGGCTCTGTGACCGGAGTCTCCAGCCAAGTCAATCTCTGGAGCAAAAGCTCCACTGGACGGCGGTCGCGGTATGGGGTGCGGAGTTACCCCGGAGTACCACCGGAGTTTCCGCACCGGCCGGAGTTTCCGGTCCCGCGGTCCGGAGTCTCCGCCCCAGACCAGTGTTTTGAATCGAAGACTTTCCCAGGACGGCGCGTGCGGTATAGGGTCCGGAGTAACCCCGGAGTAGGTCCGGAGTTTCCGCTCTGACCGGAGTCTCCGGCCTTCCTGTCCGGAGTTTCCGGCCTGCTGAGAGAAGAGCAACGAGGCGGCAACTGCTGTATCAGGTCCGGAGTTGGGCCGGAGTTTCCGGCCTGACCGGAGACTCCGGTCTAAGTGGTCTGCAACGGTTACTTTTCTGGGAGGGGTATAAATACCCCTCCACCTACCTCCAGCCACTCAGCTCGCCCAGAATTCAAGATCCCCATTGTTGCAAGCTCAAGAATCACTAGATCTCCCAATCCCTCCACCCAAACTCGTTGATCTTTGGAGGATTGAAGGAGAAGGCCCCGATCTACATCTTCACCAAGCCGTTCTTCATTTCCCCCTCATTCACTTGAGGGACCATTAGCTAGGGTTTCCACTAGGAAAACCTAGCCCCCTATTGTACTCACTTGATTGTCTTTGTGACAGATTGTAGCTGTTTGGGAGCCCCCAATCCTTTGTGGGTTGTGCCCCAAGTCGTTGTTGTAAAGGCTCTGGACTCCGCCTCGAAGGTTTCCGATAGTTGAAGTGAACCAAACCTTTGTGGTGCGGTTCACCGGAGAAGAGGGTGAGGCCTTTGTGGCCGTTGAACCATTGTGTTGGTTCGCACCTCTCCAACGAGACGTACTCCCCTAAAAAGGAGGAACTCGGGATTACATCCGTGTCTCCGCATGCTTTGACTTCGGTTACCTCTATCCTTGTTTACCGCCTTATTATATCGTGCTTAGTTGCTAGCTTGTCATATAGGTAAATTCACCGTAGTTGCATATCTAGAGAATTTACCTTTGGTGTCAAGCCTAAATTGAAAAAGACTAAAATTGGAGTAGCACCTATTCACCCCCCCCCTCTAGGTGTCATACCGATCCTTTCACCGTATCCCAAGCTTCTTTCAGCTCATTCATCAACGGTTGCATGTACACACTCATATTTTTTCCCGGGTAGTCAGGCCTAGAATTATCAAGGACAGGAACATGTACTTTCGTTGCATAATAGCGCCGGGTGGGAGATTGAGCGGGATAGCAAACACGGGCCAGCAACTGTATGAGGCAGCTGTCATACCATACGGATTGAACCCATCTGTCGCCAAGGCAATTCGCACATTCCGAGCCTCGTCTGCTCTCCCCGGGGTGTGTTTTTTGTCGAAATTCTTCCATGCGTCACCATTCGAAGGATGTATCAACATCTTCTTCTTTGCCGCGTCTTTCTTGAATCTTTGACCATCTTTGTGCCACGTCATCATTTTTGCAGTATCCTTGTCCATGTAAGTCGTTGAATCCTTGGTATGAGTGGAAGATACCTAAGAACATTGGCTGCGACACAGGACTGTCTCTTCTAACCATCACCTGCGTCTACCTCAACATACCTAGAGGAGCCACAGTTGGGACAGTAGTTGGCGAACTCGTATTCTTTCCTAAATAGGACGCATCCCTCCGGACATGCATGGATATGCTCATATGGCATGTTAAGTGCACGGAGGATTTTCTTTGCCGCGTAAAAGCTTGAAGGCAGAATATGAGCTTCAGGGAGCCAACGACCAACGCTTGTCATAATTTCATCAAAACAGTCTCTAGGCAGGTTCCACCGGGCCTTGATAGCCATAATGTCACCGATGGCCGCGAGTTGTCTGTATTGGGTGTGAGCGTGAAGAGGTGCAGCCGAGGACTCCAACATATCATAGAAGGCCTTCGCGGCACCCTCTGGCTGCTCTTCCCCTTGCCCATCACGAAAGTCATTTATCAGGCCTCCTAACCCGGTAGCACAGTCGTCGTCGGACTCTCTCGCCGCCTCCTCTATGATACGATCAGCCTCACCATGATAGGTCCACACATAATAGTTGGGCAAAAAACCATACTTAACGAGATGTAGTCCAATATTATCCCTATTGTGTACTCTGTTGTTCTTGCATTTAAAGCACGGACACCAAGCGGTATAATTCCCCTCAACAAATGCTTGATCCAAGAATTCTTCCAGGTTTAAAAACCATTCAGGGGTAATCACTGTTTTACTTTCACGACCAGTGTACATCCACTCACGGTCAGCATGATCAGCCATCTTCTTCTGCTCTTTTGGGTGAGAAACGGTGACGCATTTCATTATATGCAGCAAGTAATAATAATAAATTTATTCAATGTCGTCAGATTAATTACGCCCAAATTTTATCATTTACAGCATGCATGGTTGGTTCACCTACACTTCTAATAGGTAGGGGCCTATCCCACCCGAGTATGTGTAGATCGAGTCGTGTTCCATGTTCTACCCCGACCCGAGACGGAATTTCGGCAGTACCTCCCCGCTGCTCTTCAGAATACACGTCTCGAGCTTGTCAAGCAGAGAGGGTGTGCATCCGAAGAACAACGGGGAGGTGATGCCGAAATTCTGTCTCAGGAAGGGGTAGAACATGGAACACGACCCGATCTACACATACTCGCGCTGTCCAACAGGACAATCCGGAAGAGTTACGGTTCCTGCATATTTATAAATTTATAACCCTTCCGGACGGGATCTGACTCGGGTTACGCGACTGACTTGGTGATCTAGAACAAATTAAACCTATGTAGCAAGAGAGGCAAAAGATGTATACCCTCGAAGCGTGAGCAATCGCCGAAAAAGGTCGGGGATGCTCCTCAGCTGCAGAAGAAGCCCCACAACGACGGGACCGACGGTGGCGGCTGCCGAGAAACTACGACATCTGGAAAAAAAATAGCAATTTACATATTGGGTTATCATTCATTCATAAGTACAAGCTCCCGGTGATTTTACAAATAGCAAAAAGGTGTTCAACGCCAAACCATTGAACATGCCTAATATAATCACCAAAACTGAACCCAAACTAATCTTTTGCAAGTTCAAACATGAAAGCATCCTGGTGCATACCATCAGCCTAACCCTAAACCTAACATGTCTGTGCATACCATCAGCCTAACCCATCGCGACAGTGACGCACAAGCGTTTCACTGCCGACGCCGACCTCGAGATGCGCGGCGGGTAGCAGCAGCTCCTGGTGCCCGCGCCGGGGAAGAGGAGGCCGGAGGAGGCAGGGGGCGGTGCCCGGCCGGTGAGGAGGCCGGAGGAGGCAGGGGGCGCTGCACGGCCGGTGAGGAGGCCGGAGGAGGCAGGGGCGGTGCACGGCCGGTGAGGACGCCGGAGGAGGCAGGGGGCGGTACACGGCCGGTGAGGAGGCGTGGCAGGCGCGGCCGGTGGAGATGGGCGTGGCGGGCGCGGCCGGTGGAGGCGGCGTCGCCGGACCTTCGCGGCGGCGGGGCCGCGGATTGGCGGCGGGACGGGCTGTGGCGGCGGCGGGGCCGGTGGAGGCGAGATACGCGCGGCACGCGCGGGGTGGAGGCGAGATGTAGAGGCCCTGAATGGTGGGGAGGTCGGGGGTGGGCCGCACGCGCGACCTTATCCTATTTCTTTGCCGTGTGCAGGGAGAAGGGCGCATGGCAAAGAGGGAATATATCTTTGCCGTGCGCAGACACACGGCAACGAATTTTTTTAAATTTTACATTTTCATACTATTTATTAGTACCTTTGGAACCTTTCATTATATACTTTCATTAATAATATTATAGTATTATATTATTACATTTGTTAGTACCTTTGTTGGGGTTCCGACGCTCCGGAGCTCGGCTTCGGCGAAACCCTAGACCCGCTGGAAAAAAGTCAAACTTGCCGTCTACCCCTTTGACCGGACTCAAAAGGGGGTAGGCCGGTGGATTATTTTGCTTGGTTGTGTTAGGTTAGGACATAGGAAGACCCAAAACCAAGATCCACCCCACCCCTTGCAAAGATTCCGTCCGTTTCGCCCGAAGTGGGAGTTTCGAGCTATAAGTCCAGGAACTCCGTATGGAGAAAGTGATGCCGGTGAAGCCGGTCACACACCGGAGTGAGATCTTGGACATGTACAACACCCAACACACTTGTACACATATGGTATGGAACCACCTAGGTCCTGGTGGGGTTCCGACGCTCCGGAGCCCCGCTTCGGCGAAACCCTAGACCCGCTAGAAAAAAGTCAAACTTGTCGTCTACCCCTTTGACCGAACTCGAAAGGGGGTAGGCCGATGGATTATTTTGCTTGGTTGTGTTAGGTTAGGACATAGGAAGACCCAAAACCAAGATCCACCCCACCCCTTGCAAAGATTCCGTCCGTTTCGCCCGAAGTGGGAGTTTCGAGCTATAAGTCCAGGAACTCCGTATGGAGAAAGTGATGCCGGTGAAGCCGGTCACACACCGGAGTGAGATCTTGGACATGTACAACACCCAACACACTTGTACACATATGGTATGGAACCACCTAGGTCCTGGTGGGGTTCCGACGCTCCGGAGCCCCGCTTCGGCGAAACCCTAGACCCGCTGGAAAAAAGTCAAACTTGCCGTCTACCCCTTTGACCGGACTCGAAAGGGGGTAGGCCGGTGGATTATTTTGCTTAGTTGTGTTACGCGAAATCAAATTTTTAGTGCAGTATAATTTAATCCTGGTGAACAGTGCATGTGCTATTTATATATATTAGAAGTGAATAAGGTACTTAAAAAAAATTTAACTCTTCGCCGTGTGTATGCACACGGCAAAGGACTTAATCTTTGCCGTGCGTTTTATCCAGGCACACGGCGAAGAAGTGACAGTGGGCCATTTTACAAAAAATATATTGGTAAATCATTGCCGTGTGCATACACACGGCAACGGACTTAATCTTTGCCGTGCGTCGAATCCGGACACACGGCAAAGAACTGCCGTGACGGTTCCGTTTAGTGCCGCCGGCTGGTAGGACACGTGGCCTCGTTCTTTGCCGTGCGCTGGACTTTGCCGTGTGTTTTTCGTAGTCTTTACCGTGTGTCACTCGTTGCCGTGTGCTATATTGGCTGCGAGGCCGTGTGTTGGCCGTTGCCGTGTGGTGCGCACGGCAAAGAGAAGGTTGCCCGTGCGCCCGATATCCGGCACACGGCAAAGAGCCGAGCACACGGCAACGTGCCGCTCTCCCGTTGTGCTGGCCGGTCGCTCGCCGCCGTGCATGCTCTGGCTGGTGGTCACTCTGACATCGCCATAAACTGGTGTAGCGGCCTAGCGGGGTGCACCAGATATGGTCGATGGACAATGTCATGCTCATGCACCAGATGTGCCGGGGCAAGGCCAGCGGCTTCTGCTAAAAAATGCCATCGTGCTCACCGGATGGACCTGCTGATTTGCTAAAGCGCTTGGGCCACCTGTACGTGGTCATTGACGTGCACTACGACGATAGCGTCGAGGACGACGAGGACGAGGAGCACTGCGATGGAGACCGGTACTTCTTCCTGGGCATCGGCAAGACAATAGACCTCGGTGAGGGCAAGCTCAAGGGTCCGATGAAGGCGGGTATGCATGGACGACCTCGGGTACCTGCACGGGCTGCTAGCTCATGCCGTTCATGGACCATGTCATGCAGCGTTCGAGCAGGATGTCGTCGTCCTGCAGTATGGTGTCGGGTCGGCTGCCCGACTCGCTCTACGGCGACATGCTTGGTGGGTTCAACCTGTTCGTGGGACGGCACGGCTCTTGCATCGGCTTCGTCCGGAGCTTCAACATACCTCTACTCCTCGTTGGCGGCAGCGGCTGGCAAGAACACCATCAACCAGATCGCCTTCGGCTAATGCTTCGAGACGGTAACTGACGGCAAGGAGAAGGAGATCTCCGACGACATACTGCACCACGGATACGAGCACTCCTACATGGACCAGGACAACTAGCTCCCTTACGCGGTACCGGCGTCGAAGAAGATCGGCTACAGGAAGGACGACATGGACAAGATAAAGCAGAACGCCCTTAGAAACCTCTCCATGGTCATGCACTCATGCCAGGCCCCAAGTTTGTTGTGCTGCAACACCGGCCAAACATAAGTTATGTCTCAAGTGTCAAGGCTCTCAACGGCGACTACTACGATAGTTAATCCAAGAGATGCATGGAAGATGAGGCCCTCATAGGGAGCCTGCACCAGCTCTGCGGCAAGGCGAACACCTAATTGTTTTCACTGGCTGGGACGAGAGTAGTAGGAAAATGATAATCACCTCATCAAATTAGACCCACCAAGTCTGGTTTTTTTCCGCGAAGAGAAGAGATTAGTCAGGTTAATTGGTACAATACTCCTCCCGCCAGCTGCAACTGTTCTCCTTCATTCATATGGAAAAAATTCTCATGAGATTAGATTGTACCGATTTCATATGATTTTTATCATTTGTTTGCAATCATGTGTTCTGCACTAATAAAACCAACCAGATTTTTATCTTTTCGGTTAGCAATCCTACAAGGATGTTGTGGCTGCGCACTTACGCACTACACACCATGTTTTTTAGTGTTCTCCTTTTTTTATTTCTCGCAAACTAAACAGTATAATCTTCAAACATTACGGTCAATGATACAACGGAACATGGTTTGCAAAAAAAATAGTTTTCGTGCAAATGTAAATATGTAAAAAATATTCAAAATTTGTATATTAACATGGTATAAAATAATTTGAACTGTTTTATACACATTTGAGTTCTAATGTTTGATGACCGGAAAGACTGAATTCCATATGTTATTTTATTTAAGAGAAACAAAAAGAGAAGTTGCTACAAAGTGGGAATAGTGACTTAACAAATATCTTGATGCAGAGATGACAACAAAGATAGGAGTGTGCATCTACACATCAGGATAGAAAAAACACTCATCTTGCATACTGTTGTACAAAGTAAAGGCTTACTGATCATGTCGAGCATGGTTTGATGGATTCCATGCATAATTTCCAGCAATGCATACACAAATATGATATATTATAATTAATAAAGTCTTGAAACGTTTTCGTTAATTCAAATTCGTGTGGTATTTCTTTCTTGAAATCTCAATAAATTAAGAATGCCATGGAGAAACATCAATTTAGCGCTGCACGTATGGGAGGGAGATTGATCTTTTTGATGTTCAGAGAGAACACACCAACATAGACTGACAATAATGTTGGAAGGGAACAAAGACTCACTCGAATTTTAATAACAAAACATGAGGGAATATATTAAGTCACGTTAATCTCAGTGGATTTTACACAACCACCATTTCTGACTTTGTACAAGAACATTTGAAACACGTTAGGTAGCTGATCTAAAAAGATACGAGTAGTTGGGCCATTTCTTTTTATTCATACGACGTATGATTATATATTTAATCGAAATACACCTTAAATAAAGTGGGGTATTAAAGATTTTATAATACTACGTAGCTCTGTTTTCTTTACACGCGTAAACATCCACATGCATCATATTTACATGTGAGGAATTTTTTTAAAGGAAAATGGCAACGCAGGATCCGCTGGATTTTAATCATCAATAAATCGCCTGGTTTTTCCTAAAAAAAACACTATAGGGATAACTTGCAAGAGTGCTAAATACATCATGAGTCATGGTGATTGCCTTCAAAATTCTATTTAAGATGTATATGCCTTGATATGGATCCGATGTTTGATTCTTTTCCTCCTTGATTCTTTAGATCATAGTTTTAGTTGCACCAATCATGTTATTGTTTTTCTCAAAACAAATCGTGTTATTCTTATGTACGAATAACCAAAAGTAGTTGATCGTTCAATATTTCCCAATACTAAGCCTTGATTGAGTGTTTCTTGTCAGGTCTTAACATGAGACTTGGCGCAATGGCAGTGGAGATGAGGTCGATTCAAGGGTTTAGAACAAGTGTAGTCGATCATATCGTGTAGGAGGGAAGAGCTAGAGATGAAGCCATTTGGTTGCGCCTTACCTTCATCGATGTCATAGAATATGGACCCATTCAGGTGTCCCATGTCACTGTCTTCACCCTACACCTAACATCGAAAAACATGTCCTTGGATTTGGAAGGCAAGATAAAAATAGTGGTTAGAGAAAGAAGAAGAATAAATACGCCATCAAAAATTATACTTTTCTACAAACTCATTTCAGTTGGAAGAATATCTTCAGTGTTTTTAATCCAAAAAAACAATCTTTTGTATACATGGCTTTTGACCTGCACTATGTTTACATATGGCAAGGAAAAAACACTTGAGTTGCATGTGGTGAGTGATGGTGGAATGGAGATTCAGTTCGAAGTGTCCATGTGTGAGGATAGTGGACGTACCACTAAAGATGTGGTGTGAGCTTGGATTTGGGAGGTGGAGAGGCGAAGAGTGCTTTAATGGGGGAGGCACAATTGGTATTTCAGCCATCAGAATATGCGCCCCCGTTGCAACGCACGGGCATATAACTAGTTTGTGTAAGTGGCAAACTCTGGCCATTATCCAGGCCAAAGAGTCCCAAAATATTACCCTGCTTGCTTCCCAAAATACTCCCTCCGTTCCAAATTAAGTGTCGATTTAGTAGTACTAAATCTGTGACACTTAATCTGGAATGGACAGAGTATTAGTTTGATAATACCTCAATACCAAGTGTAGGCACAACTTTATTAAACTAATGTTGATACATCATTTGTGCAGAATTCTAGGATGTGTCCTGGAATTATAGCTCGAATTTGTCACATCACAGGAGGGTATAAGGGAAATTGTACTCACCATAAAAGATGGGACATACAAATACTCTTCTTTATCAGCCTGCGAAGAAGAAACTGCATGTTTATCCAAGTTAAATCAATATATATGATTAACCCAAAATATTACACACCTTAGAAATGACATCCGTAATTATCTGTTTTGCTTTCTCGACTCCTTCACTGGAACCGATAATTTGAACAGATCGTCGAGGGGAACTAAGATCCAATTTGCGTGTTTCGACTACAATAGCTGTATAGCTTGATAGCCTTATTTTTCTGATTGTCTGATGATCTCTGCCTAAAAGTACGCCAACCTGAAGTGCTAAAAATTAGCTAGCATATCCTCGCATAAAAAGGTAAAGACACAGTGAAATAGACCACTTAATTTGTTCAAAGTAACTAGACAATTATCCCACGTGTTGCTGCGGGAATACTTGGCAAACTTGTGGAAAATACATATCAATGATTACATGATGTCCAATTCAGATAATCAACAATTGGTATATGAGAATTATGATAGTGGGGATGATCAACTTAGCTATACAGGATTAAAGGAGTCAAGTTGACTATCAGTTAATTTCTACCATCGAAATTGATATATAATAAAATTTCAAAATAAAGTATACTGTTGTATTTTGAATACTTATATGTTCAAGCCTTGCAATCTCATAACATAATAAATTGGAATAGAAAGAAACTGGGGAGCACCTTGCTTTCAGGGATGTCCATGCAAGAAGATACTTTTGTGCTGGCAAGGCCCTGCTGCTTCAATGCAGTGTCATTTTTCTTATTCGGAAGAAAGTCACTTCCAGAATTGCCATGATATAGTGCCTGCCTCCTATTCTTGCTCTCATTTTCGAAATCATCCCACCTATCGCTGCAGCACATACATTGTGCTAGTCAGCTATCTAAAACTAGTTATTTCTAGATCAATTATATGTACATAAGAGAAAGATCTGTGCGTGTTGCCGCGGCGGCGCTGACGAGGCCATGACGGCCGAGCGCTCACGCCATCCGTGTAGCCGGTAGGTAGCACAACCAGGGGTTTGATGTGACAGTGACAATGGGCTGAAAGTCAGGATGTAAACGGCAGCGGCATTGGTAAGCGAGTACATCGATGTCACCACGGCTTCCTGGCTGGTGGCCAAACTGGAGGAATTTTTCCTTCCCATGGACGTGGACATAATCAAAGGGATACCCTTGAGCACTAGACATCAAGGGGATTGTTGGGCCTGGCACTTCGAGAAAACTAGAATTTTCTCCGTTAGATCAGCGTATAGTAGAGCATTGGTCGCTACGAAGAGGACAAGGAAAGACTGGCTCGAGGGACGGGCGTCGTCCTCAGCTGATGAAGGCAAACTATGGTCCAAGCTGTGGAAGAGCAAGGTCCCCTCGAAGATACGGATTTTTCTCTGGAGGTTGGCTCTCTGCTCTCTCCCGACAGGTGATATACGCCATCACTGACACATGGCGGAGACGAGCGCTTGCACGAACTGCGGGCAAGAGGATTCGTGGCGGCACTCCTTAATTGAGTGCACCATGTCCAGGTGTGTATGGGCGCTTGCGGATCCGATCGTCGTCGAGCATATCAGCCTCACGTCTGAGCCTTCAGCTCGGCAATGGCTCTTTTCGATGATGCAATCCATGAACCATGAGGAGTTCACGCGCATGACGGTGACGGCATGGGCCATCTGGCACGCACGTCGGAAGGTAATTTTTTTAGATAAAGAGTGTATATTAATATCGCGGAGATACAAATTACACCCAGCCTCTGCAACAACGCAATAACCAGAGCCATTACGGATGCACACAGCCGAAAGACAATAAGAAGAAGAAATAAAAAGAAAAGTCTCGCTACGGAGTTACAGTCCTTGCGGCAGCCGCACAAACACCACCAAAACAACACCTGATGTCCAATTCTTCAAAAGCAACGCCTTCAAGAAGAACAGTGCCAGGCACAACCAATTAAGGCCAGACCTTGGGTTTTCACCCTGAAGATAGTCCTCACTCTCAAAACAATGTCTCCAACAAGACCACTGTCAGGCACAACCAATTAAGGACAGACCTTGGATTTTCACCCTGAAAGGTAGGACTTTGGACTTCACGTATGTTGTCGCCCCACTTACATGCTGCTGCTCCAAGTCATGAAACACCAAGCCAATTCCTCATCGCCAGAAAGAATCGAACCACCATTGCCAGTCCTCAGATCTCGCCTTCCATGAAGAAATCTTCAGAGCCCCATGACAACCCATCTGTTCGTCGAATCTTTCCTACACGACCTAGGGATGGGTCAACCGGTGCGAGCAAGAGGGGAGGTGGGCATAGCCAGGGTGCCGCCGGCCTCACGGTGGATTGCTCCACCGGCGGGCTCTTGCAAGATGAATGCTGACGGTGCTGTCGCCAAAACAGCGAACCGAGGAGCGGTGGGCACGATATGCAGAGCCCATGATGGTATGTATCTTGGTGCTTCTGTGGTGGTGTTCGACGGTGTTACCCATCCAGGATGCCTGGAGGCACTCGCATGCAGGGAAGCGCTAGCTTTAGCCGTGGATTTGTATGTGGGAGACATAGTGGTGGCAACGGACTGTATGGAGGTGGTGCAAGGGTTGCAGGGTGAAAACCTGGGCCTTTTCAGCCATATCCTGAAGGAGATCAAGACGACGGCAAGGCTGCGACGTAGAGTGTCCTTTCGTCATGAGCGACGCACCTCGAACATGGAGGCTCACAAGCTGGCTCGCTTGGGCACTACGCTGCAAGTAGGGCGGCATGTTTGGCTAGCTACTACCCCTCCTGAGGGCTTAATATTCCTGTAAACTTTGACAATCTTTGAATAAAGGTTAGGAATCTCAAAAAAAAAAAAAAGCCAGCGGCGGTGCCTACAGCGTCCGACGGATGTTCAGAGGTTCAGACAAATTTCGAGCACAAAGAGACAGTGTTCATGGATGAAGTTCAGAGGATCAGAGATATTTAAGCACGGTACTCTCGCGCATCAAGAGGAAACGGTGAGCGTGTGTCCATGAACTCGCGGCGCACATGGGCGCCAAGCTCCGTCAGCATCCCGACCACGTCGCCCACCAGGTCGCCGGCGCCGGGCACGTCCACCATGGAGCCCTCCTCCTCCTCCAAGGCGTCACCGCCTCGACCAGCATCGGCCGGACCTTCTCGGAGCGGACGACGCCTTCGAGCCACAGGCTGAGGCCCATCACACGGACGGGCGTCCTGCCGGTGGCCGCGACGAACATCCAGTCCATGTACATCACGATGTCTCTGATAGTAGAGACGGCCGCCGTGTGCCGGCTCCACGTCGCCAGCAGCTCCCGCAGCAACGGCGCGCCGCGCGCCGGGCGGCGGCGAGTGACCCGGCGTGGCCCTGAACCTCCGAGGCTATGGCGGCTTCCACCACGGAGTAGAGCTCTGCGCTGCTCTTGTGGAGGACCAAGGATTAAGCCCTCCTAGGCTCCTAGCAACCAATCAATCCACCAAAATCTAAATCATCGATTGGCCAGACGGACCGGGTGGGGAGAGACGATCGATCCATGAACATGTAGATGATGTCGCCGAATACGGTGTTTGCCATGTCCAGGGCGTAGATGTCGCGGATCGCGTTCGTCGCCGCCTTGCACTTTCTGGCGACGACGTCAGGTTCCCGTCGGCCTCCTGCCACCGGAATGCCGCGTCGCTGAATTGGGCCCGGTGGTTTCTAGCTGCCTTGTGATACGCATTTGCTACTTCAACGACTCTTTCTGTTCGTGTGCGTGTTCATGCACGGTACTCGAGAATCGCAGAGGAGCATTAGCAGCAATTGGTCGCGCAAGAGAGAATGGGCCGGCGCGTCAGCCGCGACTCGCGAGAGAGCCCGTCGCGGCGCCATTTAAACGCACAAGTGAACTTAAGCGGCGGCCACAAAATCTACTTAACTGATATGTGGGCAAAGCGGCTATGTCCACGTCGTCCGTTGGACCCGCCACTTACATCTGAGCTGAAAGCCCACAGTTTCTCTCCAAACCAACGCGACTACTAGAATGAGAAACAGAAACTGTTACATTTCAGAAGACATGGACTCAGCCTCACTTTCCCTGGTAAATCTATTTCAATATATCGTTTGGAAATTTTAATGAAATATACTCCCTCTGTTTCTGAATGTAAGACGTATAGTTTTAGAAAAAAATCCAAAATATAAGGTTTATTGTGATTTATGGACGATTTTACCCATCCAAAAATGAGTTCCATTCTCGAATGGAGGGATTTTACGGATAGTTATCATTCGGTGGCTATTAGGGACTCTCTTTCGGTTTTCTTCAGAAATAAATGGATCCACCGTATGCCAAGTATCCATATTTTAATATTCGTGCAGAAAATTATACGCCTTACATTCAAGAATGGAGAGAGTATTTTTTTCAATTTTCGTAATACAAATTTTCTTGTAGTATACTATGTGTTTTCGCTTGCGTGTTCACATAAAAAAGAGTGGTCTTGCATATGAAAATACTGGTTAAAATCAGTCTGACGACATCTTATATTATGGGACGGAGGGAGTAGTATACATGGGATCTGGGTGTTCATACATAAATATGTTAGAGTTGTAATTAGTCTAGCCCGTACGTATACGTACGTGTCGTGTTGTACTTGTATTGTACCCTGATATATAGTGATGAGGTGAGGGCATCGACCCCACGCAACCCTAAACTACTCCTGAAACTTGGTATTAGAGCCAGAGGTCTAGAGTTCAAATCCTGGCTAACGCAGTATTAAAAATAAATATCTGCGGACACCCTAAATTCCACGTCCTAGGCTCGTGAGGAAAAGTCCACAGCCTGGACGTGAGGGGGAGTGTCAGAATATAATATATACATTGCACAGCCCTTTCCCATCAGTTCGGACTTTTGGTCATCGAAGGTCTGAAGGGCGGTGTCTTTGGTCATCGCGACGGCAGCGGCAAGGTCTCGCTGCGGCGCGGAGAGGATCAGCGAGCGGCGGTCGCGGCGGAAAGACTCGCGGCGGCGGCGGCTCGTAAGGCTCCACACTCGCATCGAGAAGCTTTGCAAGAACCGGCGTGGCATGCTGCCATGGCTGATGAGTTTGCGGCTCTCTGTCAGACAAACACTTGGGTCTTGGTTCCTCGCCCAGCTGGTGTCAACATTGTTGGTAGTAAGTGGATCTTCAAGACCAAACATCGTCCGGATGGGTCGATTGATAAGCATAAAGCCGGTTGGTTGCGCGTGGTTTTACTCAGCAGCATGGGATCGATTATGGTGACACGTTCAGTCCCGTTGTGAAGCCAGCTACTGTTCATCTCGTGCTCTCCTTGCGGTATCTCGAGGATGGACCCTTCGACAGGTAGACGTCAGTAATGCATTTCTTCATGGCTATCTAACCGAAGATGTCTACATGCAGCAACCACCTGGTTTTGAGGATGATAGGTTTCCCTCTCATGTGTGCAAACTTCAGAGGTCTATATATGGTCTAAAACAGTCGCCACGGGCGTGGTATGCCCGTTTGAGTGAGCTTCTCCACCAGCTTGGTTTTATCTCGTCTAAGGGCGATACGTCTTTGTTCATTTTCTCTAGCGATGGGGTACAGATATACATGTTGGTGTATGTCGATGACATTGTCATTGCTGGCTCTACACCGGAGGTTGTTGATCGTCTGGTACGTTCCTTGTCAGACAATTTTCCTATCAAGGATTTGGGCAAACTGGAGTACTTCCTCGAATTGGAGGCATCTTACAATTCAGGGGGTATGTCGTTGACTCAAAGAAAGTATGCTCTTGATCTTCTTCATCGAGTCAACATGGAGAATTGTAATGCTACCCCTACACCGCTTGATCATCGCGAGAGACTAGCCCGTGATACAGGTACGCCACTTGGTGCTGATGACTCTTTCCGGTACCGTAGTGTTGTTGGCGGCCTGCAATATTTGACGCTTACTCGTCCAGACATTTCCTTTGCGGTGAACAAAGTGTGTCAGTTTCTTTCACAGCCCACTGATGTTCATTGGGAGTCAGTGAAGCGCATCTTGCGGTATGTCAAGGGGACACTGCAGACAGGCTTGCAGTTTCGCAAGTCTTCGGTATCCGGTATTAGTATTTTTACTGATGCAGACTGGGCAGGCGATGTGGATGACAGACGCTCCACAAGCGGGTTTGTTGTATTTGTTGGACCGAATCTTATATCTTGGAGTTCGAAGAAGCAACCCACTGTCTCACGGTCCAGTACTGAGGCTGAATATAAGGCATTGGCTAATGGTGCTGCTGAAGCAATATGGATAGACTCATTACTCAAGGAACTTGGTGTGACTCAGCAGCGTACGCCCATTTTATGGTGCGACAACCTTGGGGCTACTTACCTGACAGCGAATCCAGTGTTTCATGCTCGAACCAAACACATTGAGATCGATTTCCATTTTGTGCGAGAACGAGTAGCTGCCGGTGCACTGGATGTCAGGTTTATTTCCACTAATGATCAGGTGGCTGATGTGTTCACTAAACCAGCCACACGACAGATGCTAGACAGATTTAAGTACAATCTCAACCTTGTATGTAGTGGTTCAGATTGAGGGGGTATGTTAGAGTTGTAATTAGTCTAGCCCGTACGTATACGTACCGTGTCATGTTGTACTTGTATTGTACCCTGATATATAGTGATGAGGTGGGGGCATCGACCCACGCAACCCTAAACTACTCCTGAAACTAAATACACGAGGAAAATGTGAAGACTGGACAAAATAACTTATTCAGGGGCGAAAAAATAGTCGTATGTGGCATTGGAACATTGATACATGATGGTGCGATCCCTAACTGAATCCCAGCAAGCCTTATATATCACATCTTTAGCTCCTGCTGCATACAATAGAAAATTCTTCCCGAGAATGTCGATTCAGATCTTCTCGGTGAAAAACATATTAGGTTATTATCACACGGCCTATTATATGTATGAGATTTTGATTAGCCTGTTAGTTTGAAGATTGGAAAGTGGTTAACAAAACAGGTATTCTCCAATTCTGCCTCAAAACCATCATGCGCCAGCGGTGCAACGGGTTATCTAGTCTCACCAAAGATTGTGAAACCACGGCTTAAAAGAGACGAGATAATAGATCTAAACTTCACAGCCTTGTGAGGAACACCCAGTACCCGGTGCCCGACCTCAAGTTGTTTCTTCAACTTTTTCTCATCCTTTCTCTATTGGTCTTCTTTCTTTCTTTTACAATGGAGCCTATCCTCGGATATTTTTCTGTCACTCCACCTTGTTGTGAATGGCTGAGAGGATTTAAGATCCCATCCACCATGTGCAAATTCCAAAATGACACCGAGTCATAACCTAATGGATAGTTGATTTCTTGGCCTGTTTTGGCCGCCTGAACAGTTTCAAATGGCCATATGATCACGCCACATGAGTCGCAACACTATATGAGTTTATCTGATTTAGAGAAAAAAAACGTAAACTCGATCATGTCCTCCCGGGTCAGAATGACACGCTAAAGAGCCTAAAATGCTCCCATCACATAGGGCCAGATCTGTGTGGTACTCCAGCACATTGTTTTAGCGCGCCAAGGGTACGGTAAAACGGTAAAAGCAACATACCCTCTATGGGTAATCTGATGAACTATCTCACTAGTTCGTAAAAAAAAATCTCACTCTACATATTTTTTTCGAAGTCGGGGGAATTGACTCGATCGATGTGTGTCACTGGAGTCTTGAGAGCATCTCCAGCAGCTCCTCTACATGGACATCTAAACTAAATATAGAGGACCGAGGCCCAAAAACGGTCTCCATCAGCCCATCTATACGGTCATCTATCGATAGATGTCCTCCCAGGTCCCGGATGCATCATCCACATCTAGGGGACGAAGCCAGGACCATCCACACCAACTGTTGCTCGCTCGCTCGCGTCCCGCGCGCATCCGGAGGTTGCAGGCGACGAGGAGAACTCCGGTGCGACTCCCCTGACTCGCCGTCCCGAGGTAATTTTTGCCCCTTTTTCGATTTGACACAAGAATTGGATGGGGGCGCCGCCGGAATCGATCCAGGCAGCTTGGGTCGCGCCGCCGGATTCGATCCAGGCAGAGGAGAGGGCGGCGGCCGGCGAGCTGGGGGTGGTGCTGGGAAGAGGAGAGGGCGGCGGCCGGCAAGGGAGCTCAGGGTGGAGCTGGGGATTAGGGTTTAGGCAGAGGAGAGGGCGGCGGCCGGCGAGGTAGCACGTGGTCGCCGGCAAGTGAGCTGCGTGCGTGCGTGCGTGCTGGTTGTGCCGAGAGGGATTCGTGCTGCTGCTTGTGCGTGTGTGCTGCTTGTCTGCTGCTTGTGCGTGCTGTTGGTCGATTCCTGTACTGTGTTGCTACTGCGTTGCTACTGAAGTTTGCTGCTTGATTCCTTTACTGCGTTGCTTGCAGTGTGTACTAAATTATGATGCTGTTTATTTTAGATGGACAATTCAGGGATGAACAACTCACAGATGCAGAGCGATGGATCTTTTCTGGACATGATGAATATGGGTTCCGGTGACATGAATTGGGGTGACACACAAGATTATAGCCCAATTGGGGAACAAGTGATGATGCTAACTGAAAATGTTATTGCATCTGCAAAACCTAAACTGTTGAATGGTAGTTATAGGATACTATTAAAATATAGGAGAGAGAATATAGATGTCATGAATATAGATATTCTACTGGAAAACTGGTGACATTCAAAAAGGAATCTTTTTTACCAAATTTGGATGAACTGCTGGAGATGCTCTGATGCCTATCTAGAGCTCATGGCGGGTGAGCACTGAGCACGTACGTATTGTTAGTCAGCATTATTCCATGGATGTGAATTATCCTTTCGGCCATGACCTTTGCACGAGGATGACCAGGCCCTGCATCAAGCATTCCGACATCCACTTCCGCTGAGCCGTCACGGCCGCCATCCGTGCCCTCTTCTCCTGCACTGAGGCAGCCCACTTGCTGTAGTTCTGCCTTCCTGGATGCAACGCCTGAAAACAAATTGATGTGAAGAAGTTAGACCAACTACTCAACAAAACAAAAAATGTTCGGCCAGCTACAGTAGAAAGAAGATGATCTGAACCTGTCTCTCGCTTGATCATCCATCGTTTCGTCAGCAGACTTCGGTCTCTTGTTGCAACGACGTCTTCTTGATTCTCCGCTTCCTTTCCTATCCTCGACGTCCTCGTCAGTGAAATTCTGATCTGAACCCTCTGAGGAAATGCACGAGTGGTTCTCTTGTAAGAATCTACTCCGTATAAAATTGACTAGCTTCAAGTGCTCGAAATCTAGTACTAGTACCAAAAAAATCTCTTGACTGTCGGCACAAATATCTTCAACGTACCTGCAGTCCTAGAAAGGGAATGCTTGCGCTTGCCAAAACGGCTCGTGGAAGACTGCCCAGGGCTCGTCGCACTTGATTGGGAGCTGCTGGATTCTTGCACCGTCTCAGTGTCAGTGGTTGACACATCATCGTCCGTAGAATGGATTCCTCCATCTTCCTGATGCTCACAACGGCAAGGTGGTCTGGTCTGCTCAACCTTTCTGCGGAACATTGCTCTGTCAACCTTGGACGATTGCTTGGGTCTAGAAGGTCGTCTTGGGGAGAGACCGAAGAGTCCCTTGAAGCTGATTTCGCCATCGTGTAGTTGGTTCACAAAGGATTCTTGCAATAAGCTTAGGTAGAGCGTGTGCTTCTGATCCGTCCATCCAGCAGAAGAGCATATCGCCAGAACTTCCTGCCAGAGGGAAGAAAGAACTTCAGGAATCATTGTTCAGAGATCAAACCATCTAAACACTGGTGGGCTAGAATCTAGACATGCTTGGCCAGAATTAACATGTGAATTCGCATTAGGCCTACACAACAACAAACAGGTCGATCTTCTGGTATACCGGGAGGAAGACGAAGAAGAAGAGAGCATTTACCGGCAAGCGCGCGAGCTCCCGCGGATCAGCGTGCGCCTTCGCCTCCATCGTCAACTAGCCTTGCCTTCTTCCACTCGACTCGACTAGCGCGTGCTGTTCCGACGGACCGATCTTTTATCCTCGTTGGCGTCGCTTTTCCACGTGGTAAAATATCTAGAACTTGTCACGCGCGCGCGCGTGCGGCAGGTGGGTGAGGTCTCGCCGCGCCGCCTACCGCGTGGCCTCTTTGTTGTTCTGATTCCGGGTGGTTCGACGTCATTGCTGGCTGCTGCTAAGATATTTTCCGGACACCACGATGCTGTGTTTAGAGACAGTGCAGTTATGTACGTGTGCGGTAGAGGCCGATATTTTCTGGTCGATTATAATAAGGTTTGGGTTTGGATGGGCTGGTAGCTGACGTGACGTCGTGCCTTGTGTCCTCTAACAATTTTTAATGTATTTCCTTATGTCCAAAATATGTTGCGTATAATTATTTAATTAAAATCAAACCTTATAAGGTTTGACTAAGAATATGGATGAAAATATGAGTGGAGATTTTGACTCTCGAGTTTCAGTACTCACTATACTGATAAAGAAATCAAAAAACTTATTTATAAGTTTTCAAAAATCTGGAAAAAATACTGCTTGTTTTCAATGATGTATTCCACGGTTCCACCACGTGCAAAATCCAACTGTAAATATTTTATATGTAGATCTACATAAAAATGACAAATATGTAGATCTAAGTATAACACTTTCAAATCTCTAAAATATCAAAATTCTATCACTTTGTATAGCCTATAATACAAAAAATAACACCGTGATATTACATGCTTGTATGATGCATCACTGACTATATCCATATTTTGTAAAACTTGTAAATATATTTTTTTTAAAAATATATATATAGAGAGTGAGGCACTGGGAGCCAAAATGATTTTTTCCGTAAAAATATCATCATATACATACCAGTTTGATATTATTAGAATCGCCATAAAATATGATTTCATAGTATGTATGCATTTGGTAATGTAGATATTTATAACCTTTTCGATAAAATTGGTCAAATCTTATAAAATTCAAATTTAACTAAAAAATACGCAACATGTTTATAATCGTATGTTGAGTATTCTATGCCATCTTTTGATCCCTTTGTTGTGTTTGCAGTCACTTTGTTTCGGTGATTATTTTACGAGGCGATCGAGTGCTATATATCCATTTGTATCCATGATGATTCATCCGAGTCATCATCGTTATCAGCTGTCGCGTTCGCCAATGAGTTCAGTGGCCGCTATGGCGCTATCCGTGGTGGCAGTTAGCAGAATGAAGCTGCGTCTGCTTTCCAACAAAAAAAACATCAGGATGAAGCTATGTTAGAGACGAGATTGGGGAAGATGGATAAGACCACGCACGACAGATATTTCCGGCGGCGCGGGGTGTCATGAAAAAAATCTGTGCGTGTTGCTGCGGCGGCGCTGATGAGCGCTCACGCCACCAGGTCGGTAGGTAGCACAACCAGGGGTGCGAGGTGACAGGGACAGGACACAGCCACACAGGAGGCTGAAATACTATAGTTTCTCTCCAAACCAATGCAACTACTACAATGCAGAACAGAAACTGTGACATTTCAGAAATCATGGACTAAGCCTCAGCCGCCTCTCACTTTCCCTAGAAAATCTATTTCAATCACGCGTGCCGAAAATTTACTAAAATAATTATTCAATTTTCATGACATCAAAAGAGTCGTCTAGCATATGAAAATACTTGTTAAAATCAGTTTGACACGTATATTGGTTGTAATAACATCATATATTATGGGACAGAGAAAGTAGTATACATGGGATCTGGGGTGTCCATACATAAATACATGAGAAAAATGTGAGACTGGGCAGAATAACTTATTCAGGGGCGAAAAAATAGCCGCCTGTGGCATTCGAACATGGATACATGATGCATGGTGCGATCCCGAACTGAATCCCCAGCAAGAATTTTCAGTTGTCAAATGGTGCATTCATAGTTCAGGAGCGGAAAACCATCGTTAAGGGGAGCAGCTAGCAGAAAAGCTCAAATGCTATCTCCCTCACTCAGCCATTTGTGACGCCGCAAGCTCTTCCATCCTCTGGCGCATTTTGTACTGCAGCATGGGTGGAGCACAATCCAAAGGAGTTTCCCCTGCTCAAAATGTTCATGAACGTCATCAATTCTATCACCGTCATTTGAGCAAAGCAGTATTCATGATTAAACTGCCGTTTTGAACAAGTAATCTACACCAATCATTCTTCTTATATAGGTAAAGTGCTGATGTGAATATTTTAGTTTATCTGCTTCTAGAAGCCAAAAGCTAAAACACTGGATATGCTATTAACCAAGTTCTTTCCGGCTAACTTTACAGGGTTGTTTGAAAATCCCCATAGAGATAGGCTTTTCTTCTGCCACAACTTAAGAAATTGAGAGAATATAAAAGCATAAAAAAATCAAAGCCGTCAAGGAGGTTTGCAATTCAAGAAACTCTTCCTTTTTGTCCATGCTAGCTCCTATTTTGCTTTAAACTGCATATATATGAGTATCAAGAGCATTCAACAGTATCAACATAAACTGAGTGGAATGGTATATCATATAGGGGTATGTTGAACAAATGAAAGGAACTTTTGTGCTTAATGAAGATTTAATCAACTTAAGGAACACATCAATATACCGTATTTGATCAATATATGCAATCCATTTCATCACAATACGGCCTCAGACAATGAAAAACAACCAACCTTGACCATTTTTGCGTTGAATATTTGCTCCACTATCCATGAGAACAAGAGCAATGTCAGTCTGGTTAAATAGTGCAGCCTGCAATTATCCATAGACAGATGTTCAATACATGGAGAATTGCTCATTGTTATTTGATATGTATATGTGCCAAACAGAACAAGCTCAACAAAAGATATGCATCACTGATAAAAATGAACAGGATAAGTAATGATGTCGGCATGCAAAATGGTTCTTAAATTGTAGGTGAAAAAAATAGCATCTGCATCTGGCACATACAAACTTACAAAGCGACAATCCAGAGAAGACAAACGGATCTGGGCATATGTACAGTGTATCTTTCGATATTTCATTGATTAGCACATATGCCACTCAGAATTATTGCACATAATTTGTGTATCATTCTGACGCATGGGAACATTTTAAATGTTGTTACTCTTGTACGACCACACATTTATAGGCAAACAGTTATGCAATAAATATAAGTTGATCACATGGATTATTAAAATACCACATACCAAATGTAGCAAAGTAAATCCTTGCTTGTCGCAGTAGTTAGAATCCACCCCCTGCACAATGATAATTGTAAGAATCAAGCCAACAAACATAAAATGAGACCTAAGATATAAATGGTACCTGGGCAAGAAGTTTCTTCACAGCTATAATATCCCCACTTTTGATTGCTTCTCTCAATCCCTAAAAAGGAGTAAAGATTGGATTTAACAACAAAAAAGTACATTGCCAGGCCAGAATATAGCATGTACTACCTGATGGTTTGAATAAAGAGATAGAAAACGAGAATTATTGAGCTGTTTCTCAGCTTACCTCTCCAGTAACTTCATAGTCAGACGGAGTCTTATCATTGCTATCGTTGCTCATCAGGCCAAGATTTAAGAATGAGCTGGAACAACAACGAGGCACATAAAGAGCTGAGACAATCAGCTACAGGTCAAACATGCGTGCCTAATGCAGATGTGCAACCTTTCTATTACAAATGTTTAGAAGTTGTGGCAGTAATAATGACCAACTTGCCGAACGAAGTTCACATATATAATCTTCCTATTACGAACGTGTAAAAGTTGTGGAGTAAGATAATGACCAAAATATGCTATTCCCTTGGATCCTAAATAATTGACGCGGAACGTTCGCTACGGCTGTACAACTTTGTATAGGGCTGTCGACAATACATTCGGATCGGAGGGAGTATATATCTTGCCAAACAAAGTTAATCACATAGCACGAAAGCACACTATGAACATTAGTAGAGAGGGATGTGACAAATAAGTTGAAGGTTCGACATGACAATGTGAAGTCTAACGAACCTTGAATTGCTGCTGGAAGTGGCTGAAGCCTTCTTCGTGCTTGATTCAGCTGACTGTTGGTTGCTAGAAGGTTTTTTCGGCTTTGAGTTTGCTTGTGCAGCTGAGGAAGTGGTGATGAAATTCTGCTGCATAGGATAATTAGGTTGGTACGGTCCTACCACAAATGATTAAATGGATCGGCCGTCTACCTTTACAGGTGCAGGTTCTTGTTTTGGTGCCTCACATATGCACAAAGGCATCCCACATTTGCACTCAATAACAGGAGCTGTACTTTGAACTGCCGAATTTTTCATTGGTGATGAAGCATCATCATCATCCAAATTTAGCCCTGAAAAGGAGTCCGCAGCACTCGAAACGCCCCCAGTAGAGCTCGCATTACCGACACCCCCATGTCTGCAACAGCAAAGAGAGCAACATGAATGACATAGCCAAGAAAGCTGTCTATTTACAAACCGAAGGTAAGTGACTGCACAATCAGATTGCAGCAACCGGGATGGCTACCTGGAGGAGGATTTGTTGAAGCACTCATAGCAGACTCTGGCGTCCGTGTAAATCCCGTACTGAGGCAGGGCCTGCAACCAGTCGAAGCAAAGAGATTAACTAAGCTTGCATCCCCAACTCATCAGGCACACTTCCATAGCTAGACCAAAGGTATTTCTGACACAAACAACTTCCTCAAATTTCTGGGTTTCTTATATATTACCATGTGGTACGAAGAGTGCTCGTGGCAGAGCGTCCTCCCGCAGCAGCGGCAGTGATGCTGCGAGAGCGTAAAATTCGTCAGAAAATCAGAGGCATGGTGTTCCCGCTGCTGCCAACCGATCTACGGTTCGATTGACAGCAGCCAAACAAAGAAGTGGGTACACGGGTGTGAGAGGGGCTTGATTCCTACGCGGCGGCGGAAGGTGGAGAAGGTGCAGTAGCAGACGTCGCAGTTGGCCGACTCCTGGAACGGCGGCGGCGTCTCCATGACCTCTCCTCCGGCGGCACTGGCAGTAAACCTAGACCGGATCGATCGATCCGACGGTCTCTCCGGTGGCACGGGCGGCGGTTCGCTTCGCTCTCGGCGATCTGAGACGAGCGAGATGGGGAGGAGCCGGTGAGGTGGTGAATTTGGGAGTCGCCGACGAGGAAAGGATTATTACTCGATTCCAGATGCGCGAACGGGACACAGTGTCGATGCCTCGCTGGGAGGTTCCGGATCGTCGATCGATGGCCCATGTACGGTCAGGATGCACCTGCCGACCTGCCGTGTTCTCTGACTCTTGCTCCGTGTACTATAGTAGAAAACAAGAAAAAACTGTATCGTCTACAGGGGACTAACTTCAGCTCTTAGCACATTCCAGAACATGAACTGATATCTAACATGTGACAACATGATTTACATTCTTCAACAGATAATTATAATGTTTTCATTCAGTGGGAAAAAAATGATGAACTACTTTTGTTTAGAAGACTTTCCCAAATTCCAGCAGCTTCTTTACGAACAAATCAATGGGCGATCGTGAGAGGGTTCCAAAAGTGGCCGATTCTTAGCAGCTCTGAAGGTCGAAATGCATAGGAATCATGAGAACTCTCGCTGCTGATCTTCAAATTCCATTCAGTTTTTCCACGCTGGGGTTTGTAGATGATGGGCATTCAGTGGGTCATTACTGCACTTCAGGGAAGAGAAACAAAACCTTCCGAGTTTCCAAATCAAGCAGCTTGGAAATAGTACTCATGGCATTGAACAGGGTGGCAAGAATAAATCAATCAAATGTGGTATACATATATATCAACATTTGAAAGGAAAGTCCAATATGTTTGAAAAGATAAGCCCTCAGATGTGTCGATATCATTGACAAGGATCTTGATGACATCATAAATTCATAATCAGATGGTTTAAAAAAATCATAATCATCTCACACTTTCAGTTACTTCAGAGTCCATGGTCGCCATGGATCAAGATTTCACAAGAAGCCACACATGGATATTCTTTAAGGCGGTACAAAACAGTTCAGGTTGAAATTTTGAATCTGTATGAGGTAGAAAGAAAATCTGCAGGGAGAAATGGCAATCTATAGTGTTCCGATGAGCATACATTAAAGAAGTCTTGCATTTAGACAATATAAGCCAACAGAAACCTGGTTAAATCAAAGAAGTCATATGGATTTCCTCAATGGGTAGATACAAGATCAGAACATATAAAGTTACACGATCAGAGGCGAGCCAGAATAGCTTCACTTTGTAGTTTGTACAACATATCTAAACTACAAAAATAACAAACAAATTTACAATAGTAAGACAAATTTCCAATAGTTATTATCATTGGCATGACAATGTAATCATATGGCACATGCAGTTGGTAATGTTTCATTAGTCTACAGAGCAGTAAAAAATGCACAAGCCACCTATGGATATCCTTTAAAATGGGCAAAGCAGTCATATTTTAAAATCCAAATCTGCACGAAAGGCAGAAATCAATAATGTAGGAACAAGTGATGATCTCAAGTATACAATTCAAACAAGATAAAATTAAAAAGGTCTTGCATTTAGACAATAAAACCCTCAGAAATATTGTTAAATCAAAGATCAAGCCTTGAAGCCTAGTATGTCATACGGCACTTGCAATGCATGATTTTCCTCATTGGGCAGAACAAGGTAAAAAACAAGCTAGACTAGCTTCAAATTATACAAAACATAATATGAACAAAAAATGCAAACGAGTTTTCAATAGTAAAAAATATATAACACCACCGCAAACCTGCGGTGCTACCATTGACACGTCCATTCTTGACAAAAGTATAATTATACAGCACCTGCAGTTCTTAAGGTCTCATCAGTCGAAAAAGGAGGGATAAAAATGCACAAGAAGCCAACTAAAGTTAAACTTTAAAATGGGCAGTAGAAAGCGGTTCAGATTCAAAACTCAAATATATATAGGTCGAAAACAGTTGTGCAGAATAAATGAAGCTCACAAGTAGAAAATTCTGTGCAAAGTGCAGTAAAAAGGTCTTGCATCTAGACTATACAAACCCTCAGAAACCTGTTTAGATCATAGACCAAGCCTTGATGCCTAGTAATGTCATATGGCACTTGCAATGCATGAGTTTCATCAGTGGGTCACAAACCACTCCGGAACTTTGTTGGAAGCCTTCGCTATATTCTGTACAAACGCACTAGAAGTTGTCCGAAATTAAAATCCAAATCAGCATGATCGATGGAAATTAACTCCGTAGCAACAAATGATTCTCTCAAGTAGACAATACCAGGCAGAGTACATTACAAAGGTCTCGCAATTAGACAGTAAAACCCTCAGAAAACTGGTTAGATCATAGACCAAGCCTTGAGGCCTAGTAATGTCATACGGCACTTGCAATGCATGAGTTTCCTCATTGGGTACATAAAGATCACAACACAAACGAGTCACGAGAAGTTTCAACAAAAACCTACAAAACTGCATGAGAGATGGAAATCGACTCTTTCGGAAAAAACGATGCTTTGAAGTAAATGATTCCAGACAAAGTACATTACAAAGGTCTTACGATTAGACAATATAACCCTCAGAAAACTTGTTAGATCATAGACCAAGCCTTGAGGCTTAGTAATGTCATACGGCACTTGCAATGCATGAGTTTCCTCATTGGGTACATGGAGATTACAACACAAACGAGTCACAAGAAGTTTCAACAAAAACCCTATAAAACTGCACGAGGGATAAAACAACTCTGTAGGAACAAACGATGCTCTGAAGTAGACGATCCAAACAAAGTACATTAGAAAGGTCTTACGATTAGACAATATAACCCTCAGAAAACTTGTTAGATCATAGACCAAGCCTTGAGGCTTAGTAATGTCATACGGCACTTGCAATGCATAAGTTTCCTCATTGGGCACAGGAAGATCACAACACAAACGAGTCACGGGAAGTTTCGACAAAAACCATAAAAAACTGCATGAGAGATGGACACGACTTTGTAGGAAAAAATGATGCTCTGAAGTAGACGATGCCAAACAAAGTACATTAGAAAGGTCTTACGATTAGACAATATAACCCTCAGAAAACTAGTTAGATCATAGACCAAGCCTTAAGGCTTGTAATGTCATACGGCACTTGCAATGCATGAGTTTCCTCATTGGGTACAGGAAGATTACAACACAAATGAGTCACGAGAACTTTCAACAAAAACCCTATAAAACTGCATGAGGGATGGAAACAACTCTGTAGGAACAAACGATGCTCTGAAGTAGACGATTCCAAACAAAGTACATTAGAAAGGTCTTACGATTAGACAATATAACCCTCAGAAAACTTGTTAGATCATAGACCAAGCCTTGAGGCCTAGTAATGTCATACGGCACTTGCAATGCATGAGTTTCCTCATTGGGCACAGGAAGATCACAACACAAACGAGTCACGGGAAGTTTCAACAAAAACCCTAGAAAACTGCATGAGAGATGAAAACGACTTTGTTGGAACAAATGATGCTCTGAAGTGACGATGCCAAACAAAGTACATTACAAAGATCTTACGATTAGACAAATGACCCTCAGAAAACTAGTTAGATCATAAACCAAGCCTTGAGGCTTAGTAATGTCATACGGCACTTGCAACGCATAAGTTTCCTCATCAAGAACAAGATTACACAAACATAAGGAGTCACAAGAAGTTTCATATAAATGCTCCGAAAACTGCGCAACAAATGATGCTCTCAAAATTCTCATTTAGACAATTGAAGCAAATGATGTTTATGTTACAAAGGTATGACTGTTAGACAACTAAACCCTCAGAAAACTGGTTAGATCATTAGACCAGACCAGCCTTGAGGCTTGCAATGCATGAGTTCCTCGTTTGATACAACAAGATTAAAACACAAATAAGGAGTCACAAGGAGAAATTTCACAGAAGGCAAGCTGGAATACCTTCAATTTACATAAAATACGTGAACTAACACTGCAAAGAAAAATTTGGACTTGGCAACAGCTTGAAATTCCAAAAATGTCAAAATCCTTTTGAAGATGTTGAAATAAAATAAGAACTGTACCAGGATGCTGCATAATAAATTATGCCAGAAAACCTATCTAAAACACATGAATATTATCTGAACGTTACTGGCAGCCTTTACAACCTTTTATTTTTTGGTTACTCTCTAGGTGGTCTGCTTTGAGTTTACCTTTGCTTCCTTGAAGATTCTACGAAGGAGGCGGCGCAAGAAAACTGTACATCTTTGGTTCACTGAAGCAGTTATTTACTGCATGCTTTAAGTGATGATACACCGCATATGGTATGAGCTGAGAAGCCAATAATGTGACAACAACTACTCCACATCACCATCTTTTTGTACAAAACTGGATACTGGTCTCAATTCATCTTCTGCACATGCGGAATTTATCAGAGACCTTTGCAGCATCCACACCGTACCTAACATTATGGACCCTTATGATATTAGCACCATTCAAGATCGCAACTGAAACAGCAGAAACAGTAGCGGGATCTCTCTCAAGTGGATTGGCGCGATTGCATATTTCACCTAAGAAGCTTTTCCTCGACGCTCCAAGTAATATTGGCACATGTGAAGCACCTAGACTCATTTTACCCATCTCTTCTCTAATGGATTCCAAGCCTGCGATTACTTCAAGATTATGCTTGGATTTCTTGGAAAACCCAATGCCGGGATCAAGAACTATCCTACACAAAGGAATTCCAGATAACTCTGCTGCTCTCAACCGGGCGTATAATTCAGAAGCAACTTCTTTGCAGACATCATCATACTGCAAATTCTGTTCACTTTGCATAGTCGAGGGATCACCTCTCATGTGCATGGCAACATATGGAACTCCAAGTTCAGCAACAACTTCAAGAATATCTGGGTCAAGCTGTCCACCAGATACATCATTAATCATGGTGGCTCCTCTTTTTACAGCTTCGGCAGCGACTTGCACGTAGAATGTGTCTACTGAGATAAACTTCCCTTCCATCTCAGGGATCTTTCTGATTGCATCCAGAACAGGGACCAGCCTCTCAAGTTCTTCGCTTGCAGATAGCCTTCTTGCAAAGGGCCTGGTGGATTGAGCACCAATATCGATTATGTCTGCACCTTCTGATATCAACAACTTGGCCTGAGAAATGGCAGCTTCCACTTCTTGAAACTTACCTCCGTCACTAAAGCTGTCTGGCGTCAGGTTAAGCACCCCCATAACAAGGGTCCGCTCACGCCAATCCAACAGATGATTTCCAATAGGAATTACCCTTTTAATACCTTCCGTTCCAACTATAGATTCACCGCCAAGCTTGTTCCACAAATCAAAGAAACCGCCACTGCACTTTGAGAGAGAGTGCCAGCTTTTTTCCATGCCATCCTCAGCCGATGAGCCCAGAAGGTCAACAAGAGGCGCCAAAACGAATGGTCTCTCATGGATGCGTTCATGTGGCACAGTAAGAGTCTCGCTATTGATCCGGGAGTCACCATAGAGAAGAATGTCTAGATCAATCGGTCTAGGACCATATCTTATTCCGGCAGTGCGCCCGATATCCTTCTCGATCTCCTTCAGCTTCTTAAGCAAATCATGAGGTCCTAGCTTAGTGGTGCCCCTAACAGCAGAGTTGAGGAACCGCGGCTGATCGGTCACATAAGCTGGGGCAGTCTCATACAAACAGGCGTGCCTGGTGATTTTGATGCCCGAGTTCCTCATCAGCCGCAGCGCCCTGTCAAACGTATTGATCCTATCTCCCACGTTGCTACCCAGAGCAATCACAATCTCCTGGTTGCCCGCGAGCGCACATTGCGTATACGAACGGACCCTGTACAGATTGGCATGCCCCGGTGGTTTCCTGGAGGAGTTGAGAGAATGCCTAAGATCCCATGCTGTTACATTAAGTGGAAATGGAGTTAGGTCTAACTTTGATTGAGTGCCAACGAACTGGAAAAGACAGAATTGTCTGTGCTTCTAGCTTAGAGCAGTACCTGAAAACGCATTCGGCGCTGCTAGCCACCCACAGTCGTAGCACTTGGCAACTGAGTACATCTTCCTGAACCTCTGCCTAGCATGGAACATCTTAGAGCATAGGAGCCAGGTCGAATCTTGCTGCTTAAAGTTAAATCATCTGTTACTTCTAGTTCATGGTACCGGACGGAGATAACGCCGCGGTTGACAAATATCCTGCAGAGTGTATCGGCTTCCCCGCGTTAATTCCAGCTAAATCTGCAATGTAAAAGCGACGTGCCGCCACGTCGGAGCTAAACTAAATCTGCGGAGAGAGAGACGCGTACCTGCGGATGCCGGCGAGGTCCGCAAGGCCGAGCTGGTCTGCCCAGCGCAGGCAAGGGGCGGAAGAAGGGTGGTTGGTTGGTGGTGCCGTCGGTCGCTCGGCAGCGACGGTAGGAGGTGAGGTATGACCTGCGGATGCCGGCGAGGTCCGCAAGGCCGAGCTGGTCTGCCCAGCGCAGGCAAGGGGCGGAAGAAGGGTGGTTGGTTGGTGGTGCCGTCGGTCGCTCGGCAGCGACGGTAGGAGGTGAGGTATGCTTCGGTTTGGCGGCGGGGCGGCGGCTGCTGCTTTGCTGGGTTGGTGGTTTATTTTGTTTAATCCATCGCTCCGTGCTATCAAGGGCATCGTCGGCTACCGGGAGCGTAACCTGGCCGAAATTGGGTGGGCTGAATGGGCTTTCTGTGGGCCGATCCTCTCCTCCACGGTTTACAACGCAGCTTCCCTCGGACCTCGGCGACCGGCGGCACGGGACTCCGGCATTCCGTTCCCCCAGGTCACGGGCACACGCGAGCGGGCCGACGACCGAGCGAGGCACATCCACGATCGGCATCTCGATTTCGAGGACGACCGGGCGGCGAGGGCACAGATCACGGCGGAAACGCCTGCCTTTTCTCCCGTCGGCCGCGTGCTACGGCTCGCGACATGAGGGACGAAGCGCCCTCCGCCTTGGGTGCGGCTAGCCATGGTGAGCGATTGTTACCATTACTGAATGAATGAATGGTAAATAGGTATACTTCTTTCTATTGTATCAGGCGGATGATGTTGGTTAATTTCGTTTTCCGTCAGAAATGAGACAAGACCAGCGGATAGTCACTTTCACTGTCCCAAACTCTCAATCACACATGGAATTTTCTTCGAAAGAAGAATCATAACGCAGCAGAAAATTGTCGCTGTGATAACTACACAACAACAGCGGACAGTATCTACTTGCTGGGGTGGATGAATAAGAAAAAGAAACTAAGACCTCGGCAATGCCAAACTGTATCTTCTATTACTACGAACTGGCAAAAGCTCTCTGAATGCTTTCAGGCATATGTACAATGGCGTGTCGCTCATGCTGCGTAGTCACCAGATTCACCCTGGCGCCCGCTGTAATTCTCGCAGCTGGACATTCTCGTGATGTTTGCCCGCTGCACGAGACGCACTAATGACTGGACGACCTCGGACATCGGTGGCCTGAACTCTGGCTCAGCCTGTTCAGGTTCCAGGATATAAGCATCAGCAATGTGGCAAACATTTGGAAACACAGGAGAACTCTTAAGATAGCTATGGAATGTACCTGTACACAAAGGGCTATCGCGTCTGCAAAGCGTGACAGGGATTTTGAAGGGTACAGCCCCTGAAGCGCTGGATCAACCATCTGGTCTAGCGCGTCGATGTCATGGAGCTGTGGAGTAGCCCATCGGACTAGTGACTGCTCAGATCGTGATCGGGACCTGCAACAATTCAGACAGTAAGTGGCAGTTCACACTTTCGGAGGACTATCGTTGTGATTACAGTTTACAGCGAGTTGCCTGAATATTCTTAGGGAACTTCAGAAACAATTTTAACGAAAAGATGCGCAGTAATATTTGGTTGTAGTACATATATACCTGTCATATGGTTTTCGGCCAGTCAGGAGCTCTAACATGACGACACCGAAGCTATATACATCACTCTTCAGTGAGTATTGACCAGACATGGTTACCTCAGGTGCCCTATATCCCGAGTTTTCTTCTGATTCCTGAAATAGACGCTGTATAAATAATTCTGGACATGCTTTCTCCCCTAAATTTTCTTTATTAGCATTAGCATTGTGAAAAATATGCAGAACACCAGACTTTGTATCGTCTCAGTTTTTTTTTGGATCAGATGCTAGCTAGCCTTCATCTAAGTACCGAGTACTAATTGTACGATCCTCACTAGCTTTATGATGTTACTGTAACAGAAACCCACGCTTGCTCTACTGAGCATTTCGCATAGCATCATGTTAACCTGAATTACGGATAGTTCATAAACAAAATAATGATATGCAGCAATTTTGCTGCAAAACGGGCAGAACATTCAATCATTTTCGGCTGATGATTAATCATAAATTGTGTATAATTTCATGGGCTATCAGGAAGTCGGAGGATATAGTGCACGGAATTTACCTGGAATTCCTGGTTAGGAATAAGATCTGCATACCCAGAATCCGAAAGGTGGGGGTTCAGCTCATTATCCAGTAAAATGTTCGCTGACTTGAAATTCTTGTGGATCACAGATGGCGAACAAGTTTCATGTAGGTATCTGCAAAATTCGCATGATTGACATGAATTTTAATCTTCTAGATCAAAAGTAAGGGTTGAAAGGCCTGTTTCACTCACTCTAATGCCCTTGCAGATCCAAGGGCAATCTTCACACGGATGTTCCAGGACAACGGTTTGCTTTGATCATCCACCAGATTAAGTAAGTCATGCAGAGAACCATTTCGGTAGAATTCATATGCCAACAAGCACTGCCCATGCTCTGAACAGTAGCCAACTAGCTCAGCAAGGTTTGGATGATTTAGCCTTGAAATATTTGCAACCAACTCAAGGAACAAATTAGATGGATAGCTTGGGAATGCAGAAAAATTGATTTTCTTTATAGCCAGGACCTGAAATTACCAGCAAATTATGATAATGCAACAGTTCCAGTTTGGATCATGATTTGAAATATCAAGGGGCAATTTACTTTATTGAATATTGTACTATCTTTAAAAACCAGTCATCAATTCATGGTTAACAAAAATGAGATTGTTGAACCATATTTGTAACTTAAAATCATGTATATGGTACAAGCATAGATTATGTATGTCCATGCATACACAAACTTTCATGCTATGGCATTTACAACTTTTAAGCAGGTGTAATTAGATTAAAATAAAGTTCATCTAAAGCATATCATCTCAGTTGATTGTCTAGCTATAGTACAGTTGAAATGTTAGCATATCCACTTAACTGCAGATTAAGTGGCAGTTCGAAATCCTATACTGTAGAATTTTACTAGGAAATGATTTCAATGTGAATGATATGAGGGATGATGCTGGTGCCATATATGTAACATTGAATAAGGGATATCAAGTAATTAGGGAAGCACCTTCTGATCATCGAACTGTGCTTTGAAAACACGTCCAAATGACCCCTCACTAATAAAATTGTCAGCACTGAAGCTTCCTGTTGCTACCTGCAGGTCTGCAACTGTGTATGCAGGTATTTTGATGGAAGACAAACTTATTTTCCGTGTGAAAGACTTGCTTGTGAGATCATTTTCATCGAAGGACTTGTGCAAGTCAATTTTTGTTGGAGGTTTTAAGCTCATTGAAACAGTCCTCTGAAAGTGATCCTTGCCAGTTGTTGAGATGATCTTAATGGACTTCATCTCTGAAAAGTATAGTTTTGGCTTTTGAGACAGAAGAGCAGCATGCACAATCTACCCATTTTTACAAACTGGAAATAATATGTAAAGAAATAAGGAAATGCATAATTCATTGGAAAAAGAAGATTGAACAATTCATTCCTGGGCAGAAGAACGGTAGTAACATGAACATGTAGAACTCAGAGGCAATGACGCTTACGCTTAAATCCTGAAGCAAGAGGACTGAGAGGTTCATTCTGTTCGGGGTCTCGTTCAGCGACAACTTCCAAGATTTCCTCTTGATCACAAAGAATGCAACCAATGCACCAACAACCAGAAAACATATTACAATTCCTGCTATTGCACCACCTGCTAGTTTGGAGTGTTTTCTGCCACTGTCGGATGAGCCATTGCTGCCACTGTCGGATGAGCCATTGCTGCCATTTCTACTAGGAACAGCAGGGCTTTGAGGCGTTGGAGTTGTACCTGGTGGAGGTGGTGGCGCGGGACCATTGCTAAACGAGTTTCCAGTTGTCCTACAAAAGGAGTGGAAGACTAACTGTGATTCCATTTTACATGCTTATAACGGATAAACCCTGACAGTGTACTAAAAATACTTACTGGAGATTATTTATTTTCTTTAGCTTATCAGGGACCCATCCGGTGAATTGATTGTTTGCAACATTTCTGCAAGGATGACCGAATGTTGCATTTATAAGACAATTCTACTCTGAATAGAATACTCGGTGGGTATCACAAACTCACAAGTCAGTAAGAGGAAGATTGGCAAGGACATCTATCGTTCCACTGAATTGGTTGTTCTGCATATAACTGGCAAGAAGAGATATTACATTTGTAATAATATGGATTTTATTATTGTTGATGAAACAAATCGATGCATAAACATATAAAAATCATGTACTCACAGTGTTTTTAAACTTGTCAATGAGTTGAAGGTTTGCGGAATATTACCAGAAAATGTGTTGAATGAGATGTCCCTGGGTAAAATGAATTATTGGTTCAGTTTTTGTACTAGCTTGACAGATTATTGTGCAAACGAAAATCACTCACATTGTTGTTAGGTTGGTCATGCTGTTAAACATATCACTGATGGTTGAGAGCTGATTATGACCAAGATTTCTGCATCAGAGATATCAACATAATTTGGTCAGATCTTACAGAAAGAAAATGACAAAGAAAGACAACGGACACATTGTCTTATAGGAGACAAGTAACTTACAAATCCTTAAGTTTGAACATTTGGGAAATAGAGTATGGTGTGGTTCCAGTGAAGTGATTTCCAGCAAGATTTCTGCATATCAAGTTCTTTGTGATAACTAAAAGATTGTTCTGCATATAGGTAAGAGCAGCTTGAGTTGCACGTAGAAATATTACTTACAATTTCTCAAGATTTGGAGGAAGATTATAGGGAATGTCACTGCCTCCAAGATTATTATTGCTCATATCACTGCACAGAACTAAACTAGATCAAAACCTTACTAAGATGTATTGTGTAACCGTCAGGGCATTGATGCTTGGGATGAGAGAGATCTCACTAACAGCTGAACTAGTGCAGTTAGTAGGATCATGTTGTAACCCAGAGTCCCGTTAAGACCCATGCCCGATAAGTTTCTGTCAAGTATTATGAGAAATAATATCATCAGATAAGAAATATAAGTAATTGTGACCCAGAAAAAACACCACATCCAAAATTTGAGCTCACATTGCTGTCACTCTGGAACCAGAGCAAGTGATCCCTGTCCACGACTGTCCGCAGGGATCTCCATTTTGCGACACCCAGTTTTTCAGCTGGGGCGGCAAATTCATGGTTGTATAGAAGATACCAAGGGCTGTCACTGCATAGGCAACAGCAGAATCTTGGACAATCAGTAATGTGGTGATCAGTATTTCAGGTAAATGTCGATAATGTTGTCTTCTTACTACTTTTATCTTCACAAAGAAAGTATTTTCGAGCAAAACATCCTAAATGAATTTGGTTTTAAAAAAGGTCCATATGCAGCAATATTTCCTTGTGCGCAGAGAGCTCAGTTTATTTAATTATATAGCAATACGTAGCTCGTATTCCAAATGAGAAAACTAGCCTTCTGTGCTGTCCACATTTTGAAGTTGACATTCCAAAGAACTAGTCGTTTTTAGTAAGGTATTCCCATCATCTTATACCAAACTTTATCAAAAGTAGTTTCACTCTGGAATCAAATGAAGATATTACTAGAACCAAAAACTGAGTTTTTTCTGGAATTACAGAAAGATGACTCCTTGGATAATCAGCTGTCTGGATTGTCGAAAAAATAATCAGCTCTCTGCAACCTCACACAAAACCAGGCATAAAAGAAACAAACGAACTAGTACTTCTTTTCATAAATTCTCTGCCCAAAGCTGACATCTGGGTGCATAAGTCCAAGCAATTTCCATCACATGCGTCATGGTAGCGCTTATTGACTGATAATTTTGGCCGGACATGAGAACAGCGGTGAAAGGAAAAAACAGCAGAACATGAAGAACTGGCCTTTTGCCACAAATTTTAGCACTTTACGGGACAAATATTATGCTCTTAACAAAATTAGAACTTGCAAAACTCTTTTGTTTGATCAATCCCAAACTACAAGACCCCTAAAAAGGACCAAAGAACAGCAGCAGGAAGAAACATCTTTTCCTGGTTTGGTCAACCGACACAGCAAGAAAAAATGTTTAGAAAGCATAGTTCCAGCTTCCCACATGAGCCGAAACAGAACCTATCGGCACCATGGATTCATGTTTTTTTCTTAATCTAAATCTAAAATCTCAGGAACCAGCAAGGGGTGCCAAAAGGGACTTATGTACAGTTGAAGTGAACTGACCAAAGCAGGAGGGGGAGCCGCGAACAAAAACGTATCATTTCTTGATTTTCCGAAGGGAAACCAAACAGAAAGAACAATAATCGATTCGAAGAAGTAAATATCACTTGTTTACCATCGTCTGAGTGGGTGTTGGCTAGAGCCCCCAAGGAGGCGGCGGCGAAGAACAGCAGCGCCGCTCCAATGGCCGCCGCCCCTCTCCTCGTCCTCCCCATCCCCATGGCTGCGACGGTCATTGCAGCACCCGTCTCGTCTGCAGCCTGAAGGCTCGGAAGAACAGGTCTACTGAATAAACACTCTCTTGCGGGAACCCCTCCTTTTGTTTAATCGGTGCTGGTACTGCTTTCTCTCACTGCAGCCATGCTCTCTTCTCCAGTGGATTGTGTATTTGTCGGCAAGCTAGGGGGAGAGCATGATTTGCTACGAGCTCCAAGGAATGCGCTTCACACGCACAGGCTTTATTGGCAGTGGAGCGGGATTTTGGTTTCTGGTTTATTTTGTTGTTGGAAAGGGCAAATGCTGGAACAAGAACTAATCCATGTGTTAATGCAATTGTTTACACAAGAGAAAATTGGAGGAAAACGACATCTGGAAACTTTAGTAATATTATAGCAACTTCAGCTGATGCGTGTCCTTGTGGGGGAAAGAGACTCTGGGGTGGAAATGGAAATAATGTTTGTTTTGCAATGACATGTCGACGAGGCTCCCATGCGATGCGGAGACGTTTGCCGTCCGTCCGTGCAGTCGCTTTTGCTGATTGGCAATCGTGCGTGCGTGTGCATAATGGGTTTTCAGACTTCAGTCGTCGATTTTTATTTTCTTTTACCAGTTTCGGTATGGCAACAGTTTTTTTTTAGAAAGGGGGGCAAAAGCTTTGCCCCATCTATTAATTAAGAAGAGTGTTACAAGAATTTAAAAAGTTCGGAGTTTACATAAGCCTCTACTCTCGTGGCAACAAAATACTCAAACATTTCGCACCTGCGGTAGCCCAAAGAAAGGCCTCCCGCTTAATGATCTCCAAAAGTACCGACGGCGGTGCAAACTTGTTGTGAAACACCCGTGCATTACGCTCGTTCCAAATTTCCGAGGAGGTGAGCAAGACAAGAGACGCCATGGCCTTCCTATTGGGAGTAGAGTTGTCCGACATCTTCATCCACCATTCCTCAAGGGTGAGAGAGTGCCAATCTTGGGAGTCAAGGGCATGGAGGTGCAGCCAATGCTTGATCAAGCTCCATAAGCGCATGGTGTATCGGCAATCAACAAGAAGGTGCTTGATAGATTCCGTTGATCTCTTACATAGAGGGCACAAACCACCATTCGGCCACCCCTCTTCTCCAACCGTTCCGAGGTCCATAGCCTATTTTGGAGGGCAAGCCAAGCGAATGTTTTGACTTTCGGAGGGGCCCAAGGTTTCCACACAATCCATAGCATATTGGTGGAAGTTGTTCCAAAAAATTGTGCCTTGTAAGCCGACGCCGCCGAGTATTGACCGTTGGAAGTAAGATTCCACTTGATTTCATCTTCTCTATCCTCCGCAAGGTTGATGTTGTTTAGGAGCACCCAAAGGTCCACAAATTGGGCAACATGATCAAAAGTGAAGTTCTCATCCATCTTGATCTTCTCGATCCACAAGTTGTTGGCCAAAGCTTTCTTGATGCACCATTTTTTCGATCTAGAGGCCTCAAAAATAAGGGGTGCAATATTCTTCGGTTTCAATCCATTTAGCCATGGCGCCTCCCAAAATGATATCAAAGCGCCATCTCCCACGGTGATAGAAGTGGCGGCGTAGAAGAGGTCCATATCAACCTTGGAGCACGGGTTGCCAAGGCCTCTCCAAATTTTGTCTTTGTCTTTCCACTCAAGCCAAGGCCAACGTAATCGTAGCGCCCTTGCGAACTTATCGGTGTTGAGGACGCCGAGGCCCCCAACTCCTTAGGCCGACAAACTTTCACCCAACTCACTTTGCACTTGCTACCGGTGGTCTTGTCTTTACCGGCCCAAAGGAAGGCCCTTTCTATGTTGTTGATGAAGGTGGTGGATCCCGGAGGTATGACAAGAGGCGTCAAGTAATAAATCGCTTGAGAGGCAAGCACCGATTTCACAAGTTCGGTGCGGCCGGCCATGGTGATGAAGTCTCCATTCCAAGTAGGAACTTTGCCGGCGACCTTATCCTCAAGGTGTTGGAAATCGACCCTCCGTAACCTCCAAATCGAAAGTGGGAGCCCAAGGTACCGCAAAGGGAAGTTGGAGCGCACAACCAGAAGGCCGTCGAGAATGGCATCAAGGTTGACGTTGTGGCATCTAATTGGCACCACCAAACTTTTTTGGAAATTTGTACATAGACCGGTGACCTCTCCAAAGTCATGAAGAATGTTGGCAAGATTTATGATGTCCTCGCGAATAGGCGCCACAAAAATTGCCGCATCATCGGCGTAGAGGGAGGTTCTCAACATGGCGCCCCTTCCCCGGATCTTGTGAAGAAGTCCATTGTTAGTGGCAATATCAAGGATTTGTGTGAGCGGGTCGATGGCAAGGACGAAAAGTAGTGGAGAGAGGGGGTCGCCTTGTCGGAGGCCACGCCCATGCAAGATAGGTAGGCCGGCCACACCATTAAGTAGCACCCTAGATGATGAGGTAGAGAGCAACGCCGCAATCCAATCGCGAAACCGGCTTGGAAAACCTCGTCTTTGGAGGAGGTCAAGGATGTACTCCCAACTTATTGAATCAAACGCTTTTCGGATGTCGAGCTTGAAGAGTAGAGCCGAAGTCTTGCTCTTGTGGAGGCGTTTTGCTAGGTTCTTGACATAAAGGAAGTTGTCGTGTATGCTCCTTTTCTTGATGAAGGCACTTTGTGCGTTGGACACGAGGTCATTCATGAGAGGACCAAGACGTATGGCAAGCACCTTGGTGATTATCTTTGCGATGGCGTGGATGAGACTAATAGGCCTAAAGTCACCGATGTCCTCCGCCCCCTCTTTCTTTGGAAGAAGAACAATGTTTGCGGAGTTGAGCCAATGAAGGTTAGCGACTTGGAGGTTCCCAAAGAGGTGGATAGCCCGCATGACATCGGTCTTGATAATTGTCCAACATGACTTAAAGAAAGCTCCCGTGAACCCGTCCGGACCGGGCGCCTTGTCACTTGGCATTTGGTCAATGGCCATCTTCACCTCTTCCTCGGAGAAGGGATCACCTAGGGCGGTCAAATCCGGTTCTTGAAATTGTAGACTTTCCCAATTGAAGTCCCTAGAGCGGGAGTTTCCCTTTCCGATGGCCGCCTTGAAATGGTTGTGGACGATTTCCTCCTTGGCATTGTGGTCGGTGATCCACCCATGGTTGTGCTTGAGACGGTGGATGTGGCTTTTTCTTCTTCTAGCGTTTACTCTTATGTGGAAGAATTTCGTGTTGGCGTCTCCCTCTTTGAGATTGTTGATGCGGGCACATTGTTTTTTCCTTGCTCTCTCAATCACGGATAAGGCAATGACTTTCTTTTTGAGACGCTTTAGGAGCTTGAACTCCTCATTGGAAAGGGGCCTATTCTCTTGAGCGATTTCAAGTTGAAGGATGACGAGGAGCGCGGCGTGCAAGAGCACCTTGGAGTTTGAGAAGAGGGCCCGACTCCAAGCTTTTAATCTCTTTCCCGTGAGTTGGAGCTTATGGAAGAGGACATGGCAAGGCTCGGTGTGGGTGGTAGGCTCATTCCAAGCGGCCACCACGACGTCTTTAAATTCGGGAACCCTTGTCCAAAAGTTCTCAAATTTGAACGTTCGTGGACGTCGCGGGCCGTTATCATCGGCGAGGAGGAGGGTGCAATGATCCGAAAGCGAGGAGGATAGGGCATGCAAAATGTGGGTGTCGAAGCGTAGGTTCCACTCGGGGTTGCAAAAAAAGGCGTCAAGCTTGCACAAGGTGGGGTTTCTTCTCCCGTTACTCCACGTGAAATGACGATTTTGGAGATGTATCTCTTGAAGCTCACAAGTTTGTAAAGTTGCACGAAAGCGGTTGATGCGACTACGGTTAATGTTGCGGTTATTCTTGTCACGAGCCCGATGGATTTGGTTGAAGTCACCAAGAACCAACCAACGGACACCATCCGGGGCTTTTGGGCAACTAACTCGGCAAAGAAAGCGTCTTTCCGATTCGAAGCGGTTGGACCGTAGACCGTAGTAATCTTGAAGTCGTCGTCGTTGGTGTCGGAGTTGCAGATGTGGATATTAGCCGAGAGGCAATACACGGTAGCTTGCACATCGTAATCTTGAAGTCGTCGTCGTTGGAGCCGGTTGTAATCTTGAAGTCGTCGTCGTTGGAGCCGGTTGCCGCCAATATAAGCCGCGTCAAATTGAGAGATGGTCTCGAGCTTTGTCTCCTGAAGACAAAGAATCTGGCAGGCCGAGGCTGCAATAGTTTCATGCACGGCAGTACGCCGATCAGGATCGTTGAGTCCCCTGGGGTTCCAGGACATAGTGCTGATTGGGTGTGCATTCATTGGAAACAATCAGGTTCCCCCACAAATTCAGAGCAGACGGGCATGCAGTTCAGACAAACAAGGCTAGCGGGTACCAACAGGTGCAGTTTGAGGTTCATGAAAACAGACGAATGGCAAAAAGCCCAACCCCGCAGCTTCAGCTGGAACAAACTCCAGGCAGCCGAGATCAGACGCACAAACAGCCCAGCAGCGGCGCGAACCGTGCAGAAATTAAACAGTTTTGTAGCTAACATAAAAACTAGTAGGGCTCGGCAATTGGCGGATCAATCTTGATCAAGCAGCTGCAGAGACAGCATCAGCATCCGTGACGTGGTCGAGGGCGGCAGCACCGCCAAGCGCGATCAGCGCGTCGTCCAGGTCATCGTCGTCCTCGGGGGTCAGCTTGAAGAGAGCGTGGAAGGCGTCCATGATCTGTGGCTGCACTTGATCCTTGAAGAGGAGACCAAATTCAGCCAGGGCTTGGTCCGTGACGATCTGGCCGTTCTTGATGATCCCCAGGTTGCGGCAGACTAGGGCCTCTGCCTCCCTGGCCACCGGCGCGGCCTTGCGACGTTCACGGGCGCGGGCGCTGACACGGCGCACCGAGTAGCCGTAGGGGCGCTGGAGCTCGATGTCAACCCCGGCCAGCGTCTTCCTCCTGTTTGCTGGCGGCCTTGGCGGTGAAGACCATGGAGGGGACAGTAGAGCAGGCTGGATGTCCATGAAGAGCGTGTCCAAGCTCTCCGAAGCTGGGGCGCGGGCGTGGCGCAGTGGAGGAGTGCGAGACATGGCGACGGAGTCGGCGAAGGGCGGCGTGGCCTGGGGCGGGGAGCTGTCAAATCCCGGCGGGCGCGACGGAGTGGGAACCTGCAGGAGGCTGTCAGCGGCAAGCTCGTTCAGAATGCGACGCACGCCCGCACCGACAGCGAGATGCCAAACCGTTGGGCACAACCCCCACCGCGCTCCAGCATGAGGACAGGGGGGCAGCTTCCCTCGCCCGTCCATGGCAAGCGGAAGATCGACGTTAGGGATGATGGCTGCAGCGGTGCCGATGGAGGTGATGCGCGCGAGCAGCGCCGGGATGCGCCAGGAGAAGAGCTTCTGGTCCTCCTTCTACCCCGAGTCGAGATCGTGAAAGCTTCTGGGTCCGAGTCAGGGTCCGAGTCAGAGTCGAGCTCGGCAGAGTTTGCGCGTGGCGAGTTGGGCGGCGAGTCGATGAAGAAGGGCACGGCGTCGAAGAAGTGCGCTGGGGCAATCACGGTGGACGCAGCGGCAGTGACGGCGTTGGTCTCCCCGGGGGCCGAGGCCGGTGACATGGCGGTGGCGCTGTCGATGGCGATAGAGGCGGTCTCCTCGAGCGCAGAGGCGGTCGTGACCGGCAGCGGCACCAGAGCCACGGTCGCAGCGATGGTGGCAGGCCCGTCCTTGTCGAGCACGGTGGCGTCCATGACGGGGATGGAGGCGGCTGTCACAGCGTCGGGGTGGGCGAGGATGGTCTCCTCAACCGCGGTGCCCGAAGACGAAGCCGCGTGCCGGTGCCTGTCTTGCCGCGAGCGATCGCGCTCGCGGTCCTGCTTGCGGTCGTCGTCGCGGCCCGTCCTGGACAGGCTGCGCAGCCTGGAGCGCCACCCACCCGAGCTGTTCTTGTTGCTGCGCCCGTTCCTCTCCCTGTCCCTCTCCCGATCGCGGTCCTGGTCACGGTCATGGTCGTCGTCGCGGCGGTCCTTTCGCCTGTCGGAGTTGCTGCAGTCGAGGCGCTCCGCACGGTCGCGCGGCTTGCGCTCGCCATCGATGAGCCCGTGCGTCCACACGAACTGGACGGGCGGCGGCGGCCTCTCCTCGGCCGGGCCAGTCAAGTCCTCCATGATGTCGAGGTGGATCGTGCTCCGCCGCTGCAGCCCACGCCTACCACGCTCCGGGATGCCTGGCACACCGCTGCGACCAGGCAGCGTGACCCAGCGCACCCTAGGAATCGCGCTCGGATTTGCCGTCCATGCCCAGCAGCACAGCGACTTGGTGTAGGTCTTGAGCTTGCACTTCTCCTCGATGTAGTGCAGAGAGCAAGCCCTCCCGATGGCCTGCTGCACGAGGAAATCATTCCAAGCGTACAAGGGAATACCTTCAATGCAGAGCCGCACATGGTACTGGAGGTCGACTTGCTCTGCGTGGTCCTCGAGACGCCAAGGCCGCACCTGCACCCGGAGCCCACCGTGGGGGAAGTCGTGGCGAGCGACGGCTTGATCACGGTGGTGGGGGTGGTGGAAGCGCACGAGGAACGGCTCCGGGTAGTGCTCGTTGACGGTGATGTGCTCGCGGAGGATGGAGAACTCAGCACAGAGCGCGGTGACCATCGTCTCCAGCGCGCCGCGCGAGGGCTCCCTGTCGAACCAGGCATAGGCAGCCGTGGTCAGCAGCGCCGTGGTCTCGAGCTGCATCTCGGCGTGGCGTGGATGATGACGTAGTCCTCCGCCGGCCTCGTGTCCGCCTCACCAAGACGCGGCATTGTTGATGTCGAGCCGCGACGAGCTTGGCCGGATGGAGCAGCAGGGCGCACCACAGGAGGGTCGCGGTGGTGGGGGCTGGGTGGGGCAGGCAGCGGGCGGACGGATGCGTGGAGCCGGGGAGGAAACTTCTGGCCCTGGGGGTGGCTCAAGAGGATGCTCGCAGGTGCGCGCGCGGTGGCCTGAACGGAAGCAGCGCCTGCACTTAATGGGTTCCCTGCACTCCCACGCCCGATGCCCATGCCGCCCCTTGTACAGGCAGCGAAAGCACCGGCCTAGGAGCCAGGCCGGAGGCAAAGGACGGCTTGCATTGAAGGGCGGCCGTGTTGAAGGCAAAGCCGCCCGGCGCGGGCGACGGGACTGCACGACCTCCCATCGACCTTCCTCTGCTCCTACCTTCTGCTTCAACTTCAATGAGCTCTCCGTACGGCCGGCAGGAGCGGGCGAATTGAAGGCGCCGCGCCATGCTCCCCACCCACCCGCCGCATTGAAGCGGCCAGCCGCGAGCCCGGACGGCACCAGCTGGCGCAGCAACTCCGGAGGGGTCTCGGGAACCTCGACAACGTCGCCCGGCGACGCATCCCGGCGCGGCGGCGCGCGTGGCGTCAGATTCAGATCCGGCCGGGCGGCAGAGGGACGCGGGAAAACCTGAGGCACAAAACCAAAGGTAGGCTGGTAGGTGGTGGTGGGAGGAGGCTAGGGGAGGCCGCGGAGGCAGCGTTGGTGGAGGACGACGGGGCCAAAGTGGCCGGCGCCGGCGCGGGGCGCGTCGCAGGAGCGGTGGTGCTCCAGACCTGCATTTTGAATGTGTCCAAGCAATGGTATGGCAACAGTAGTAGCTCTCAGTTTTGTCATCCTGCCGATGTAGAGCTCGGTGAGTACAGAGCAGGGCATACAAATCCAGGTTATCCTTTTGTGAATGAAACGTATAAATTCCAGATTATTGAAAAGTTCGTTGAGAAAATGGAGTTGATGCGGTGAATCTAATGAGTTATTATTTGCAAACTGAAGTTTCAGTGGAAATAGTTTTGGTTCTGACTTTTCCTTGGGCAAAGTAGTTTTGGTTGTTCTCAGCGACACTGAGCATGATTGCACCATGTACTATGCTATGATGAAGCATAATTAACCAGTATCCTTCACATCGCTTTCCTTCCTTTTCACCAATTTTTTTTCATCTTTGCCTTTTCCGTCAGAGTGTCTAGCACCTAGTACAATCTGGTTAGGAGAATAATTTGCATGCTGACCGCAGCTTCTTCGTGACTCATCGTAACAGGTGGCCAAACTCATCCAATTAGTCGGTTACATTGCATTGCACCCATGAACTCGTCATTTTGCATGAGCTGTTTCCGACTTCAGCCAAAGCTCTCATTGCGTCAGTTGTATTCCCTCGTCCATCAGCAGGGTCGTCTCCAGAAATTGGGGGCGCCTGTGCGAAACTCAAAACGAGGCTCTAAAATTTGGGGGGAAAACTAAAGCACGGTATCACTTAGTTATGCATTGAAGTGTTGCAGTAATACTTTCTAAATTTCTATTTCGAGAAGATAATATTGTTCCTACTTTATGAACCAAAATATAATACTTTTTTTTGCGAAGAACCAAAATATAATACTAAGATTGAGTTCAAACACTATATGAATTAACTTTAGACGTGTCGTTCGTACTTAAAAGAAAAATTAGACGTGTCAAGATTCTTTTTTTTTTTTGGGAAAGTTTTGAGATAAGTTAACTGGAAAAAATCGTGCAAACCTTGATTGAGACTGATCGAATCGGGGCAAGGCGCACGGCGGAACACACTTGGGTGAACAGATGGCTGGCAGGTTGGGCGGGCAGGCGTGTCCGCGTGTGGCTGTGGCGTTCTCCGATTCTTCCATTCTTCTCGGCGAGATGGCGGCCGCAGGCAAGCAGCACAAATAGAACGACGAGATCGATCTTTTTTTTTTTTGCTAAACACAGTACAACGCAGATGCTCACATACACGCGCATACATTCACCCCTATGAACGCACACACGCACACCCTATCCCTATGAGTATCTCCGAAAGACTGAGCCGGCTGATTGGGTCTTGAGATTGACGAAGTCACCACGGGCGTCTCGCTGGGGTTTGAACTCTGGTGGGCTGGGGGTACAACCACCCTCCTAACCATCTTGCCACAGGCAAGTTCTCATCGATCACATTTTTAGGAGCGGACCGAACAGGGAATTGGGAATAAATGACCAAAAGGCCTCGGCTGATCGGAAACGAAACTGCAGTTCAGAGCGACGTTCTGCTACTAGCTGGGCTATGTAGATGGCGCAGGAAAAAACGCTGCGGACGTAGGCAATGGCGGCCTCGACCATGGGCTTTTAGCTACGCAGGAAATAGGAAGGACTGCTGAGCTAGGCTGGGATGTGCACAGTGATATGGGACCCCCAGATTTTGGGGGCCCTGTGCGGTCGCCCAGCTCGCACTGGGCCTTGGACGGGCCTGTCCATCGGTAGCTGATGGTTCGCGACTCGCCTGGATCGTTGGGGTGAGGGCCGTCAGATGAAGCCCACGCGGCACCCCCCCCCCCCCCCCCCCCCCGCGCGGTGGGTTTTGGCCACCTCTTGTGAAAACCCTAGCTATGAGTTGGTAGATTGGTTTGGAAACGTGCACTTGGCCACGTGCCGGTTCCGTGTTAATATAGGCACAATGCCTTGGAGGTTACAACCGAATCAATTACAGATATCAACTTGGATGCCAAGGAAACTACAACTTGGATACCAAGGAAAAGGGGTGTTCGGTTTATACATACACCGATACACCAAAATACAATACAAACGTGACAACTTAAGCCTATCGTTTAACATCCTCCCTCAACCTCAACGAATCCAGATTGAGGTTGTTCTTGAAGGCTTGAAGTTGTCGAAGTTGCAAGGGTTTAGTAAACCCATCGGCCACTTGATCTCCCGTTGGAATGAACCTTATATCCAAACGTTTTTGTGCTACCCTTTCCCTCACAAAATGAAAGTCAATTTCAATATGCTTAGTCCTTGCATGAAATACAGGATTAGTCGAGAGATAGGTTGCACCAAGGTTGTCACACCATAGACACGCTGCTTGAGGGTGATCAACACCAAGTTCATCAAGAAGAGTTTCTATCCACATTACCTCAGCAGTTGCATTGGCTAATGACTTGTATTCAGCTTCTGTGCTGGATCTAGACAGTGTGGCTTGCTTACTAGCACTCCATGACACAACGTTTGATCCAAAGAAGACTGCAAACCCACCAGTGGACCTTCTGCCATCTGGGCATCCTGCCCAATCAACATCAGAAAATGCGCTTACAAGGGATAAAGAGGACCTGCAAATCTTGAGTCTGATCCCCACACCTCCTTTTACATATCTCAATATTCTTTTCACAGCTGTCCAATGTATAGAAGTAGGAGAATGCAGAAACTGACAAACTTTATTAACAGCAAATGAAAGATCCGGTCATGTCAGTGTCAAATACTGTAAAGCTTCCACAACACTTCTATACTGTGTTGATTCTTCTGGATTTAACAATTCACCTTCATGTAAAGACAGCTTCTCGGTGGTCGATAATGGTGTGCTGGACGGTTTGCAATCCTTCATCCCAACACGCTTCAAAATATCTGAAGCATACTTCTCTTGAGTCAATAGGATGCCATCACCAATTTTCTGCACCTCTATTCCCAAGAAATAATGAAGATCTCCTAGATCCTTTAAAGCAAAGTCAGTTCTCAAGTCATTTAGCAATACTGATGTGGCCTCTTGAGAGGAGCTTGCATCAATTATATCATCGACATATATAAGCATAAATATGACTACCTTTCCTTTCTTGTAGAAAATCAGAGAAGTATCACCTTTTGAGGGCTTAACCCAAGTTCTTGTAACTTTGTACTTAACCTGGAGTACCATGCACGAGGCGCTTGTTTTAATCCATATAGCGCTTTGTCCAATCTACAAACATGATGCGGTTTGGTGCTATCCTCGTAGCCCGGTGGTTGCCTCATGTAGACTTCTTCCTCTACAACGCCATGTAAAAACACATTATGTACGTCCAACTGGCGTAGGCTCCATCCCCTCGAAACAGCAATAGACAAAACCAATCTGATAGTAGCAGCTTTAACTACTGGACTAAAGGTATCCTCATTGTCTACACCATATCGTTGCTTGAAGCCTTTAGCCACTAGCCTAGCTTTGTACCTATCTATGGTGCCATTTGCTTTCCTTTTGATTTTATACACCCATTTACACTCAATTATATTCCTCCCTGACTTGGATGATACAAGATGCCAAGTTTTATTTTTTTATAAGAGCATCCAACTCTATATCCATTGCATTTTTTCAATCTCCATTACCTAGTGATTCATGCAGATTTTCTAGTTCACCAGTTGCTGCAAAATTACCGTATCTGATAGTACCATCTGTGGGGATAAAGGGCTTGAAAATACCGCTCCTTGATCTTTTTTGTATTCTGGTTGACACACCGGTGTGCTCGGTTTGCCTTGGTGCAGAGGGTCCTGATCCGGCAGAATCAGCACTGGATCCCGCGCCACTGACAGACCCAGCTGGATATAGCGACCCGGCCTCGTGTCGCTCGGGACTGGCCAGGGGCGCGTGGCGGAGATGCTCCGTCTCGATTGACGGAAGGCGACGCGACGTCCGCGTCTGTCTCCATGTGCCGCGTGTGCGCATGCGATTGGCGCGGTGCGGAATCAGACGAGATCCGCTCGGATCCCGTGGGCTGACCGCCCGACACGGATCTCTCGGGATTGCCGTTGTCAGCGAAATCACCATCATGTCCTGCGTCTGCTGTTTTCTCATGTAGCTACATAGAATCACATCTAAACTGCAGATTATTGCCACTGTTAGGATCAGGAAAATTTAGAGCATTATTCACATGATCATCACCGTTATTCCCCCATGATCAGAAGGATTTAACAAATGCTCCGGTAAGAGTAAAATTTCAGATCGGAGGTGAGCCCCAGCATTAGGATTTAGGCTTGCAAAAGGAAAAACAGCCTCATCAAAAATAACATCACGAGAAATATAGATGCGGCCACCAGTAAAATCAAGGCACTTGAACCATTTATGAAGTTGGCTATAGCCAAGAAAGGCACACTGTTTGGAACGAAACTGAAGTTTATGGGTATTATATGGAGGAAGGTTTGGCCAACATGCGCATCCAAACACACGAAGATAATTATAATCAGGTTTCTCATGATGTAAACGCTCGAGAGGACTATCAAAATTCAGGAGTTTGGTGGGTGTGCGATTAATGAGAAAAGTAGCCGAGAGAAATGACTCATCCCAAAATTTGGGGGCATGGATGCGTGAGCAAGGAGGGAGAGGCCAATCCCAGCAATGTGTCTATGTTTTCGTTCTGCTGATCCATTTTGTTGATGCGCATAAGGGCATGACACATGATGGGAAATACCAACTTTGGTAAAAAAAAAGGAGCTAAGTTTTTCATACTCGCCACCCCAATCGGTTTGCATAGCAAGGATTTTTCTATTCAATTGCCGGTCAACAAGATTCTGAAAGTCATGACATTTTTTAAAGACTTCATATTTATACTTAAGCAAATAAATCCACGTAAACTTGCTGAAATCATCAATAAAACTGACATACTATTTCTTTCGTCCAACAAACTCTTGGGCAGGGCCCCACACATCAGAAAAAACGAGCTCTAAAGGAGCATTAGATTCACTCGAAGACCTAGGATAGGGAAGTTGATGACTCTTGCCCTTTTGACAGGCATCACAAACGGAGTCATCACTCGACACACTTGCACACGGGAGATTATTTTTGCTAATGACCTAGGCGAGAGTGCCACCTCTCCGTGGATGGTTTGGTGGCACCAAAAGCATGCTTGCTTGGACTCGACGTTGTGGACGAAAGCGGGTAGAGACCTCTCCTACATCTGCCGTGCAGAAGGGTTCTCCTCGTTGCCTGATCCTTGATAAAAAAAAGGAATTTGGATGAATTTCAACAAAAGCATGATTATCTCGAGCAAGACGATGAGCGGATAAAAGACTCTTTTTTTGCTTGTGGGACATGGAGTATATTCTTTAGATGAAGATTGCGATCAGGGGTACTAACGACTGAATGACCAATGGTTTTAATGTCCATATCTGACCCACTGGCGGTGTGGACTTGCTCGTTGCCATTGTACTTGTCGCGGATGGTCAGCTTGTGGAGATCGCCGATGATGTGGTCGGTGGCCCCCGTGTCGATGTGACACGGGTTGAAGTCGGCACCATATGAGTATGAGGTAGAAGCCACCCCAGCACTCTTCTCAGGCCCGATGAAGTCTGGATTGAAACGTTCCCAGCACTTCTAGACCGTGTGGCTGATTTTGCCACACAGCTGACAGCGAGGTTTGTTGGCGTTGTTGTTGTAGTAGCCAACACCCCGCGTCCACCGCCACCACCTTGGCCGTTGCTGCCGCCGCGGCCTCCATTACCACGGCCTTGAGGAGCAGCATTGCCGCCTCTGTTCCCGCGGCCTTGGGGATTGCCGCCGCCGCGGCCATAGTTGTCGCCATTGCAACCACCACAGTAGGCGGCATTGGCGGAGTAGCCGCCTGTTTCGTGAAGCAGATCCAGGCGCATCTCGAAGGTGAGGAGCTGTGAGTACAGCTCACCGACGGTGACCGGCTCCACGCGAGAGCAGAGGGCCGAGACCACCGAGTTGTACTCGCCATCAAGCCCGGCGAGGATGTACGAGACGATTTCTTCATCGTCAAGTTTCTTGCCTGCTGCAGCCATCTCGTCCGCGAGGCCGTGGATCTTGGCCACGTATTCCGCGATGGTGAGATTGCCCTTCGGCGTCGTGGCGAGGGTGATGCGGATGTTCACGGTTTGAGCGTGGGTGCGTGAGGCGAACAATGCCCCGATCGCGTCCCACAGCTCAGAGGCGCTGACGGCGGAGTGAACCTGTGTAAGAACCTCACGCGAAAGAGTAGTCATCAGAAAATGAAGAACTTGTTGATCTTGGGCAAGCCATTGCCCGTACTGCGGGTTTGCCTCCTTGACGGTCAGGCCGCCGCGTTGGACTTCAATGTCCACTGGCGGACGGGGCTTTTGTTGTCAATGAAGCGCCCCAGCTGTGCTCCCCTGATGGCGGACAAGACTTGCGCCTTCCACAGGATATGGTTCCCCTTGGTGAGCTTCTCGGTCACCGGGTGAGAGAAGGAGAGCCAGCGAACATGGACGGGTTGGACCTCGAGCTTGCCATCACGGACGTGGAGAGGGCGAGCTCCGATACCATGTGAAAACCCTAGTTATGGGTTGGTAGATTGGTTTGGAAACGTGCACTTGGCCTCGTGCCGGTTCCGTGTTAATATAGGCACAATGCCTTGGAGGTTACAACCGAATCAATTACAGATATCAACTTGGATGCCAAGGAAACTACAACTTGGATACCAAGGAAAAGGGGTGTTCGGTCATACACCGATACACCAAAATACAATACAAACGTGATAACTAAAACCTATCGTTTAACACTGCTATGTGCTAGATGGATGCCATAGCATTGGCTCTTGTGGTGGTTTGCGCGGTCGGCTTAGCGCCGAGAGGCGTTGTGGTAGGGGTGGCTTCTGTCTTTGGGCATTTGGTGGCGAGGGGCCGTCGGTGGGGGACCTTGGTATCGACGGTCTTGTTTGATGGCGAAGGCGATCCGTGGTATGTCGTTGTCGTTACATCGCCCGCACCAGAACTCCGGGTGAAATCCCTTGACCGTTTTGGTCTCGGCGACGGCGGCGTGTGGCGTTGTCTCCCTCTTGGGGTCGTCGTCGTTGAGCCCACGTTCCTTTCAGTCTTCCTTGCTGACATCGGCGGGCATGCGCCGATCCTCTTTGGATGCTCTTCGGCTTCGGAAGGAGGTGTTTTCCACATGACTCTTATTCTTTACACGTGACTTAGTTGTCTCCGGTCCCGGTCCTCGTCATTTGCTGGTAGGATCGACGCTCATGGCTCGGAGCGAGAGGGCATGTGGCCCTATTTGACGACAATTTGGTGGGTCTGCGGTGATGATGTCCGGCGGTTTCACAAAGAGTCGCGGTTGCACCTCTAGTCGTGTTATTTGGGTGTGTCTTGGAGGGTGTGACATCTCATGCTTAAAAAAAAATTGATCTTCGGTCAGGTTCCCATATCACTATGTATCGTTTCGGCCGTGTGGCTTTAATTACGAAGAGAGGCGGAAGCCTATTTGAAACAAAATGTGGGAGACCAATCTGTTTGGGGAGTTAGTCTTACACGTTTAACTACGATGTTGATGTTGCATTACACTGTAGCTAACGCAAACGTGTAACTGTCTCTGCTGGTCGACATTGGTACCAACAATCGTCACCATGCTTGTTCTGCAATTCATTCCAGGAGACAAGTTCATAATTCTGAAAGTTACATCCGCCACAAGAAAAGACGGTATTTTCCTTCTCTCTTTGGTACCGGTACACGTGTGTCGTATATTTAGTTTACTTCTTCGTCATCGGGTTCAAGCTGGTTGATTAACCGAATGGACGGGAGAATCAGCTGTTGACGTCGCCTGCACGATTTGGTCGCAATTGTTAATGTTTCTGACGTGCTTACTGCAGCCCCGAAGCGAGGAAAATTAACAGTTTCATCCAAACTCTATTATTTTTTTAGAAAAAAGGCAATAATGCCCAGTTTTGAATTAACAAAGCCACATAGTTATACAACGGCAATTACAACAGGTGCTGAGGAAATCAGCAAACAAGAAAATGGAACAACAAGCAAACTGAAAATAAACAAGACACGCCGCTTGAATTGCTCCAAAACTCGTCTGCCGCAACGATCGCTGACAAGCGGTGACACGAGAGCACACTTGCCGACCAAGCCTCTGAACCGATGAAGAAATCCTGCCCGCATCTGCAACCTGAAGGACTGCCCGTCGTCGTAGCACCATCTGCCTCCACATCCGAAGAGGGCCCCTGCCCCCTCGCTCGGTTCGAAGAGCGCCGCACCGTCGGAGTTGGAGAAGCTCACCCGAGAGCACAGAAGGCAGAAGACAACAAGGCGGCCAAGGGAGATCGTTGACAATCAACTCACCGAAGCTGAGAACACGACGAGAAGGGCCCTGCACACGACCGCAAACCACTCACACCCTGTTAACCGGCAGCCACTGGGCTCCCAAGACGGCTCCTTCAAGAAGGTGACGGCGCCAAAGCGTCGCCGCCGTCCAGGCCAGGGCCATGGATTTTCATCCGGAGCCCGAGGACATAGTGGCATGGTCCCTCGACGACGCCCCCAAGGGGGAGCATGGCGCCAGAAGGCGTCACCGCCGCCGGCCCCAAACGGGCAAGGTTTTCACCAGGAAACCACGACCATAGTCCAACATAGTCACACCGGCAACACGAGTGGGAAGTGGCGCAGTTGAGACACCATGGATTGGAAGAGAGAACTCACACGACCGACCCTCGACAGAGCCTCACCGCCCACACGGCCAAGAATCCGTCCAGCACCTCGCGTTGCGGAGCCTGCCGCCAAGCCTCCGCCACGCCCACCGCTCAGGGCCGCTGCCCCGACTTCCAAGATTTGCCAACCTCACCCGCCTGCATGAAGCCGGCCACCCCAGCTCCCGCGACAGGCAACTCCTCCTAGAGCCCCTGCTCAACCTCCGCCGTTGGACCCGGCCGAGAAAACTGCGCGCAAACCATGAAAGAGCTGTGACTTCCTAGGTGAAAAATCATACCTTGCGCCTCAAGAGGGAGAGCCACAGCCAGGGACGATAGCGCGAACCACCACCCGCATCGGCCAGCCAAAGGTGCTGCACCCCTGCACCCGAGCAGGGGCCACGATGGGGAGCCGCGCGAGCCAGATCTGGCCCTCCAGATCCGCCCGAACCCTCGAACGCCACCGCGGGCCGAGCGGCGCAACGTCGCCGTCGACAGGGCATGTCTCGCCTCTACAACCACGAGCACCTTGGGGATCCAGCAGCGCCACACCATGGCTACCGCCGCAGCGTTCGAAACCAAACCGCAGGGGAGGGGAAACAGGGGGGAAACGGAGGAGGAAGCGGCGGGAAGGCCCCGCCACCGCTGCTGGCCGGCCGGCGGCCGCCGGCGACGGCGGCGAGGGGCAGATGAGGGGTGGGGGAGGGGCTAGCCGGCGGCGACGGGGAGCGCCTCGTGAGTCGACGAGTCTTCTCTTTTTCTCCAAAACTCTATTATTAGGTGTACGTCCTGACAAAAACTTTAATAGAAATACGAATTCATCATTGAAAGGGTAGCTGCGCTGCATAACCTAAACTCTGTTGCTGCTGCCATTGCTGGTCATCTGAATGTGACCCCGGATGACTTATGGATGATCCTAATCGTCCTAGGAAGAGATTGAGGTTATGCGTGGGGACAAGAACGAAGTTAGACAACCTACCAAGAACTACTGAAGTCAAGAACAGAAGAAAGAAAGGGAAATCAGTCTGATTCTGGTCAGTCTTTTTCTAGGACGCGACACAACTGGGTGAGAGCAGTTAATTCGGTTAGCCAACTCGAGGTCCAAAGGCTGGCAGGTCAAGGACCTAACGGGTGAAGGCCCACTGCTTTCAAGTGTTGCACTCCGTCAGTACACACGCATGTCAACTCATCAGATAGTAGATGAGGTTCAGCTTCAGATTTTCGCCGGATTTTCTGTCCCATTGCTCAACAAAGAAGATCTCAAGTGCACAACTCATCGCTCCCATTGCAATGGAGAATGAAGCATCAGTGGAAGTGTTATTGGTCATCTCTTTGATTGTGGACGGCGGCTTTTAAAATTTGAGAGGAATTGTATCCATTTATTCCTGCAGTAAGAATCAAGCGACTTCTCGGATGATGACAAATATGACCAACAAAATAATAGAACATCAACTGATCAGATGGCCGAGTTGGTCTAAGGCGCCAGATTAAGGTTCTGGTCCGAAAGGGCGTGGGTTCAAATCCCACTCTGGTCAATTTCTTTTAGTTTTTTTTAAATCGAACCAAAGCACATTTTTTGACGTCGTGACTCTGTCAGCAAATCAACCTTAACACGCAGGAGCCAGCCCAATCTCCCTTTTTTTTAGGGGATCCTAATCCCCCGTTCGGCAACGTGCAAATACAGGTTCTGTTCTGAAATCATCCAGCAGGCCAAATCAAACATGGTCTTTACCTAGAACTTATCGGGCGGCCCATGAAAAAGAAGTGTGTGCAGCCGGCTGCGAGGAGGATAAGGTAGTCACTTTGTTGACCCTAAAAAACAAGGTGATCCTTCCCTCATTTGTAAGCTACATGGTGGTGTCGATTTGTCAGGTTATCATGTGACAAATCTATTGATTTATTTATAGATCGACGATTTATCTGAACCAACACCCCTTCAGATGTAGCATGTGTTTTAGAACGTACATGCCCGCGGGTGTTTGTCAAAAGAAATGCTGGCAAAGAACAAAACACCTCGTTCTAAAGGAAAGCCATGGCTTGGTGTATTTGTGGTGGAACTACTGCAAAATGTGTTTTTCTTTTACAGTGTTGCAAAAGGCACGTTATTTGTTACTCTCTCCGTTTTCTAAATATGAGATGTTTTAATCTTTTTTCAAATCCACATGTATCTAGACACATTTTACTGTGTATATTCACTCAGTTTGGTCCACATCTAGTCAACATGTGATACGCCTAAAACAACTTATATTTAAAAACAGAGGGAGTAAGTAGATGTCCAAAGGCCGGCAGGTGAAGGCCCACTGCTTTCAAGTGTTGCACTCCGTCAGCGTACATGCATGTCAACTCATCAGATAGATGAGGTCCGGTTTCAAATTTCCGCCGAACTTTTCTGTCCCGTTGGTCAACAAGGAAGATCTCAAGTTCACGACTCATCGATGCATAGTAATGGAGAATGAAGCATCAGTGAAAGTGTTATTGGTAATCTCTTTGATTGTGCACGGCGGCTTTTAAAATTTGAGAGAAAAGGTATATCCTTTTATTCGTGCAACGTACAAATACAGAAATACATGTTATGTTCTGAATTCATCCAGCAGGTTATCCCGTTGGCCCATCTACATTCTTCAACTAGAACTTATTGGGCTGGCCCATGAAAAAGAAGTGTGTGCATCCGGCTGCGAGGAGGATATGGTAGCCCATGTTTCAAGGAAAAGCCATTTGGCGCACTTTATGTATCTCAAAAAGGAAAAACAATGGCGCACTTTATTGATCACTGGACACAATTTCATCGTCAAAAAGCAGTTCACCAAGTCAAGTACAACAATCATAAAAAAGAAGACATCTAGCTACCTCATGCGCCTGACATATTAGCCTCCCTTAGAGATTGCTCAAATTGAATTTCATAGAATCCACATGCTCTTATCATACTTCGATCTACATGCTAAATTTGGGTTGGCGGAAAATGGTGGAGACGACTTCTGGAGTGTGGGCAAAAAACGCTATCTCTGGAGTTGGCCAATGAGCCGGCAATGGCTGTGGCCAGGCATAAGGTACCGTTGCTTCCTTTATCGTTTGTGATAGTTGTGTTGTTTTTCACGGTTTTGGCGGCTTTAAACTCTATGTTCTTTCATTGTAAAACTCATTGCCAGCTTATGTTGAATGGGCATCCCCATTTAAAAAAATAACAATCATGAAAAGGTGCAGTACTACCCGTCCTCCATCTCATATGGTTTGGTCGCTACTTCACAGTTGGAATGCAAATAATACCCGAAGCTGCTCTGCAAACCAAAGTCTCCCTTACAGCATATGCTTCGGCCATCAAAGTATAATTGGCACTATCAGTTTTATAGCATCTCGCAACTACAAATCCGCCTCTAGTGTCACAAATAACAACACCTATAGCACCTTCTTTAGTGTCCGTAAGCATCAACATTTATCTTGTACATAACTTCGGTGGGCAACTCCATCCCTCGCGGGGTGATTTCAGCTTATTATAAAGCAGCGTATAATACTATAATTCAAAGTCAAGACCCAATTGACATGATCAATCTTGAGATAGACTGAACGGTCTCACTGTGCGTCGATTGTCGCATTTCGCACCATCACTAGTAGAAAAAGGACTTTTCGTCCGGAGTACTGTTTTCCATTAGCCCCGGTTCAGGCAAAAATCGGGACCAGTGCCTGGCACTGGTCCCGGTTCGAGCTGCCATGGCCCCGTGGGGCATTGGTCCCGGTTCGGTTGGGGGCATTGGTCCCGGTTCATGCCAAGAACCGGGACCAAAGCTCCAGAGCCGGACCACGTGGCATGCCGCGGAGTTTGGTTCCGGTTCGTGCCAAGAACCGGGACCAATACCCCTCCCCTGCCTATATATTGTTGCCCCCCCTCTCTCCTCTGTTTTTTTTTCCTGGATTGGTGGGAAGTGGAGGTGCTAGTTTTTTTTCTCTTTGCCACGCACAAGATGTGTTCGATGAAATGCCCGACCCGCACCGAGGTTAGCAACTATATCCTTTTCATCTGTAATTGATACAGAAATATTGCAGGCCTGCATAAATTTCTCTATTCCCGACCTGCACCGTGGTTAGCAACTATGCCCGACCCGCACCGTGGTCATTTCACTATTCAAGATGTTATTGTAATGGTATTTGATAAACTTAATTATATATATGATGCAGATGGATGCACGGATGCGATGGATGTACGGCGAACGACGCAGTTCCGAGTTTATTGCAGGCCTGCATAAATTTCTCGATGTGGCTGAGGCAAACAAAGTGAATAATTTTATGCCTTGTCCATGTGAGAAGTGTCGGAACGTCAGGGAGTACCCTGACCCGAGAACCATTCAAGACCACGTGATTCGGAAAGGTTTCATGCCCAGCTATAATTGTTGGACCAAGCACGGAGAAAGAGGGGTTACGATGGAAGACAATGAAGAAGAGGAGGATGATGACAACTATCCTATGTTCCCTGAGGAATGCGGTGATACTGTTATGGAAGACGTTGAAGAAGAAAGAGGTGAACATCGGGCATCAGATGAGCCCGCTGATGGTCTTGGTGGGGTCATTTCTGATGCAAAGCGAGAATGCGATACAGAAAAGGAGAAGCTAAAGTTGGAGGCCATGCTTGAGGATCACAAAAAGTTGCTGTACCCAAACTGCGAAGATGGCAGCACAAAGCTCGGTACCACACTGGAACTGCTGAAATGGAAGGCAGAGACTGGTTGTTCTGACAAGGGATTTGAGAAGTTACTGAAAATAATGAAGCCGAAGCTTCCAAAGGATAACGAATTGCCCGAGACTACATACGAAGCAAAGAAGGCTATCTGCCCTCTAGGATTAGATGTGCAGAAGATACATGCATGCATTAATGACTGCATCCTGTACCGCGGTGAGTACGAGAACATGGATAAATGCCCGGTATGCAATGCACTGCGGTACAAGATAAGACAAGATGACCCTGGTGATGTTGAGGGCGATGACGAGCCCCCCCGGAAGAGGGTTCCTGCTAAGGTGATGTGGTATGCTCCTATAATACCACGGTTGAAACGTCTGTTCAGAAACAAAGAGCATGCCAGGTTGTTGCGATGGCACAAAGAAGAGCGTAAGAAAGACGGGAAGTTGAGACACCCCGCCGATGGGTCCCAGTGGAGAAAAATCGACAGAGAGTTCCCGACATTTTCAGATGACGCAAGGAACTTAAGATTTGGTCTAAGTACAGATGGCTTTAATCCTTTTGGGGAGCAGAGCTCCAGTCATAGCACTTGGCCCGTGACTCTATGTATCTACAACCTTCCTCCTTGGTTGTGCATGAAGCGGAAGTTCATTATGATGCCAGTGCTCATCCAAGGCCCGAAGCAACCCGGCAACGACATTGATGTGTACCTACGGCCATTAGTTGATGAACTTTTGCAGTTGTGGTCCGAACCAGGTGTACGTGTGTGGGATGAGCACAAACAACAGGAATTTGACCTACGAGCGTTGCTGTTCGTAACCATCAATGATTGGCCTGCTCTTAGTAACATTTCAGGACAGTCAAACAAGGGATACAATGCATGCACGCACTGTTTAGATAAGACTGAAAGTATACATTTGGGAAACAAGAATGTGTACCTGGGGCATCGTCGATTTCTTCCGAACGGTCATGCCGTAAGAAAGCCCGGCAAGCATTTCAACGGTGAGGCAGATGGCCGCAAGAAGCCTAACCTCCCTGATGGTGATGTTATATATGACAAGGTCAAGGATTTAGAAGTAATCTTTGGAAAGGGTCCTGGCAGTCTATCTGTTCCGAATGACGCTAACAAGCGCGTACCCTTGTGGAAAAAGTGCTCTATATTCTGGGAGCTACCCTATTGGAAAGTCCTAGAGGTCCGGTCTTCAATCGACGTGATGCACGTGACGAAGAATCTTTGCGTGAACCTGCTAGGCTTCCTGGGCGTGTATGGGAAGACAAAAGATACACCGGAAGCACGGGCAGACCAGCAACGTATGAAAGACCCATACAACAAGCAGACGGATAAAGGGCGTCAATACTTAAGCAGCTACGCTCTTACCAAAGCAGAGAAGGAAATCTTTTTTGAATGCCTGAGCAGTATCAAGGTCCCGGCTGGCTTCTCGTCAAATATAAAGGGAATAATAAATATGGCAAAGAAAAAATTCCAGAACCTGAAGTCTCATGATTGCCACGTGATTATGACGCAGTTGCTTCCGGTTGCATTGAGGGGGCTTCTACCGGAAAATGTTCGAGTACCCATTGTGAAGCTATGTGCATTCCTCAATGCAATATCTCAGAAGGTCATCGATCCAGTAACTCTACCAAGTTTACAGAAGGCTGTGGTCCAATGTCTTGTCAGCTTCGAGTTGGTGTTCCCCCCATCATTCTTCAATATTATGACGCATCTCCTGGTTCACCTACGCGACGAGATTGCCATTCTCGGTCCTGTATTTCTACACAATATGTTCCCCTTCGAGAGGTTCATGGGAGTCTTGAAGAAATATGTTCATAACCGTGCTAGGCCAGAAGGAAGCATCTCAAGGGGCTATGGAACAGAAGAGGTCATTGAGTTCTGTGTTGACTTTATTCCTGACCTTAAGCCGATTGGTGTTCCTGAATCGCGACATGAGGGGAGACTGAGTGGAAAAGGCACGCTAGGAAAGAAAGCACTGATATGTAGGGACGGGCATTCTTTAACTCAAGCACACTACACAGTTCTACAAAGTTCCACCTTCGTGGCTCCGTATATCGAGGAACACAAGAATTATGTACGCTCCAAGAACCCGGGGAAGGATGACTCCTGGATTAAAGAAAAACACATGGAGACCTTCGGCAGTTGGTTGCGATTACAGCTCATGAATGACACCACTGTCGGAGATCAGCTCTACTTGTTGGCCGCGTCACCATCTTCGACTGTATTGAATTTCCAAGGGTACGAGATAAATGGGAATACATTTTACACGATCGCCCAAGATAAAAAGAGCACCAACCAGAACAGTGGTGTCCGCTTTGATGCAACAAACGACGATGGGCAAAAGGACACATACTATGGTCGCATAGAGGAGATATGGGAACTTGACTATGGACCTACTTTTAAGGTCCCTTTGTTTCGGTGCAGTTGGGTCAACATGAATGGAGAAGGGATAAAGGTAGACCAGCTGTACGGGATGACAACAGTGAATCTCAAGAATCTTGGTTGTTACAAGAACGAACCATTCGTCCTAGCCAATGATGTGGCTCAGGTTTTCTATGTGAAGGACATGTCCTCCAGACCGAAAAAAAGAAAAAACAAGCAAACGAATACATCAGACAATGAGCCAAAGCGTCACGTAGTTCTTTCAGGGAAAAGAAACATCGTGGGAGTCGAGGGCAAGACAGACATGTCAGCAGATTATGATAAGTTTGATGAAATTCCGCCCTTCACAGTGAGAACTGACCCAAGCATCCCGTTAAATAATGAAGATGCTCCATGGTTACGGCTGAAGCGATGTAAATCAATGTAATGTATTAAACCTTTATGTGATGTGTAGTAATGTATTAAACCTTTATGTGGTGAAAACCATAATACACGAGTGAGTTTTCTTTTTTGTTTTCTGTTAATTAATTGCATGACGACCGGTGAAACACGCGTGGTAGGTGGTTGTCGGCTCCCACACCTCCCGTGGGAACCTCTCAAACCTCAGCTTCGACCGTCCAAACACAGTTCCCCCTGCATACAGCCCGACGGTGGCTCGTGAGTTTGAGCGCCACTTCGATCCAAGCAGCGGTAAGACGTCTCTGATGATCTACAACCGTCCGGCAAGACGTCTCTGATGATCTGCAACCGTTTGGAACGGTCGCAGGTCATCAGAGACGTCTTGCCACTGGTTGCCCAAAGATGCCTCTCCGAGTGACGCTGGAATGTTTTGTGTTTGAGCGCCACTTCGATCCAAGCAGCGGCAAGACGTCTCTGATGATCTACAACCGTCCGGCAACACATCTCTGATGATCTGCAACCGTTTGGAACGGTCGCAGGTCATCAGAGACGTCTTGCCGCTGGTTGCCCAAAGATGCCTCTCCGAGTGACGCTGGAATGTTTTGTGTGAGTGAGTAACCTGTCTGAGGAGGGCGGCTATATATAGGGTACGTGTGCTTCTTTAGTCCCGGTTGGTAACACCAACCGGGTCATGTGGCTCACGAAGTGGTCGTGATACTGCTGATCCAACATCTCACAATCCCTCAAAAGAAACACACCCCTGATCCAACGTCTCACAAGCGCTTGAAAGAAACACACGATCCGTGTGCTTCTTTAGTCCCGGTTGGTAACACCAACCGGGTCATGTGGCTCACGAAGTGGTCGTGATACTGCTGATCCAACAGCTCACAATCCTCAAAAGAAACACACCCCTGATCCAACGGCTCACAAGCACTTGAAAGAAACACACGATCCGTGTGCTTCTTTAGTCCCGGTTGGTAACACCAACCGGGACTAAAGACGGGCTTTGCGGTCACGACACGTGTCCTCCCCCAGCGCTTCCCTGGGCACGTGTCCTCCCCCAGCGCTGCCCTGGAGGTCTTTATATATTGTCGCCGACGGGGTAAACTCTAATCCACCATTCCTAGCCACGAACGCATCGTCTCCACGAGATGGATCCGCCACGCCCGCCGCAGCGCCTTCTGGACGAGGTCGAGCGTGCTCGGCAGAGCGCGCTTGGGCGCAACCTCAGGAGTCTATCCCGCCGTATGCCCACGAGCCCGACGTGGAGAATAATGTTGGTGATGTTGTATCAGGGGTGTGTTTCTTTCAAGCGCTTGTGAGACGTTGTATCATGTGTAATAATGACAATAATAATGTAAAATTGATTTTGGATTATTTATACAAATTCAAACACTTTTCACGTTGAAATTTTGTCAATTCAAAATATGCAATAAAGTTAATATATTTTTAATTGAAAATGGCAAAATGGTTAATAGTTTGTATAGTTAGAATAATTATTTCAGAAAACAGAAAATGGTTTTGGATTATTTATTCAAATTTAAAAACTTTTCATGTTGAAAGTCTTTTCAGATTCAAAACCATTTGAAATTCATATCCAAACACCTAAATAAGAAAAAAAAAGCGGGAACAAAATTTCAGAACTGAAAAGTTCGAAATAATTTTGAAAAAGGACTCTTTGGTCCCGGTTTCTAGCAAGAACCGGGACCAATGAGTCCATAGACGCGCGCGCGATCTGGCATTAACTGCCCACTCTTTGGTCCCGGTTGCTGGAAAGAACCGGGACCAAAGAGGCATTGGTCCCGGTTCTTGCCAGAAACCGGGACCAAAGACCCCCTACTACTTTAACTCCTTCCCCTTCTTCCCCGATTCATTTCGCAGAAACGCCTAAGGACCGCAGCTACGCCGGAGGACCCTGCAGCGACGCCGGAGCGAATTTACGCCGTCAGGCTGCCCCGCCGCCGACCCACGCCGCGCCCCACGCCGCCGACCCACGCCGCCACCGTCGACGTCGCGGAGCCCTCGACGCCCGCGCCGCGTGCCCCCACGCCGGCCGCCCGTGCCGCACGTCGCCGGCCTCCACGCGTGCCCGTGCCGCACGTCGCCGGCCTCCACGCGTGCCCGTGCACTCGCCTCCGCCGTCCACCGCACCTCCAGGCCCCTAGGTGAGCCATTGCCGCTGGTCACCGTCTCTGGCTCGGCGGCGCCGCCGGAAACAGCCGCCGGAGCACCCTGTTATCTCGAGTTAGCCGCTGACGGGTGGGTCCCACCCGTCAGCGTTTTAACCATTTTCGTTCGTGGAAAAAAAATAAAACTGGGCCAGGCCCAGTGGGCTGGGAACTTCTCAGCCCATTTATTTTTTTCCCTCCTCTTCCGAATTTATTAATTAGCAGAAATTTTGAAACCTGTAGGCATGTTTGAAAATCAATAACTCGAGATTTATAAGTCCAAATAATTCAAACCAAAATTCTCTGGATTGCTTATGAAAATGTGTGTGCAACTAAATTAGTTTCACCCTGTTTAGATTAATATTATTGTTGGGTATTTAGAATAGTAGAGAACGTTAATTATGTAAAGGTGTTTGTTTCTGATAGTCTAGTAATCCAAAAATTATGAATCCAATTGTGTTAACTTTGTATTGCAGTAGCCTAGCACCCCTAATTTTTGTAGAATTAATTAAGCAACAACATTAATTAGGTATTCAAATAAAGATTGTAGCCACTTCTGTACTATAACAATTTTAATTGTCATTTGGTTAATCTAATTTAGTTGAATCCAATTGGGTTAGTTCACAAATAATCAACACTGTGTAACCCTAAAAGGATTTAATTTTAGAGTAAAAGAACTTAGTCAGTAGCTAAAACTTGGTTATTAAGTTTCTGGACTAAAACAAATGTGTAGAGAATTTGGTAGATCATTTTGAGTCAAATCCAATTGTGTTGCCTTCTAGATACTTCGGAACTTAGTCAGTAGCTAAAACTTGGTTATTAAGCTTCTGGACTAAAACAAGTTTTGTGCATTGTTCTTAATTTGCAGAAACTATGGAACGAGACGAAGATCAGGAAAATATCCTCCAGGATATAATCCGCGGGCCGGAAGATATTGTCGATGTCACCACGGAGTTTTTGAACAACTCCGGTGAGGGAGATGAGTCTCTCAACCGAAGAGACGGCTCCGGTGAGGTAGAACCCGACGGCCGGGGTGAGGGAGAAGTCAGCGAGGGAGAAGCCGACGAGGGAGAAGCCGAAGGCTCCGGTGGAACATTAAACTCCGGCGAGGTGCATATACATATATTAATGAAGCCGAAGATTGTATTAATTAAGTCTCTGATGTGTATATACATATATTAACGCTCTTTCTTCTTTTAGCCCTCCGGATCGAGCAAATCTTCTGTAAGGACAAAACGAGGCCCAGCCAAAAAGTTGGGCGACCAAGAAAGGTACACGATCGAAAGAGTCGCTGAAGACGGCACACCGACTGCTCCCCCTGGTGTTAAAAATAAAATGGTAAAGCAATGCGGAGTTCTTGTTAGGGACTTCATCCCGATCACCGTTCGAGAATGGCATCGGCCAAACGAGAAAGGACAGCTATATGTCAGCGATGAGGGCAAAGAAAGACTTTGGAGAAAGCTCATGGTTAATTTCACCCTGCCGGCGCCAGAGGTGGATTCAGATGAGGAGGATCCAGATGAGGCAGAAAAGATTGCCCGGAAAATCATGGAGCAAAAAGTCAAGGACTGGGCACTTAAGAAGATGGCCGAGCTATTCAAGAACTGGAAGAAAAGATTGAACAAACTGTTTGTCAAGAAAAATAAGACTCCAGACTTCGATAAAGGGTATGAGAAGATAAAGGACTACTGGGAAGAATTTGTGGCGTACAAGAAATCAGAGGAAGCTCTGGAAAAGTCTGCAAAAAATGCGGCAAATGCTGCTCTAAAGATGTACCACCATACTATGGGGCCTGGTGGCTACGCTGGTAGCATGCCTAAGTGGGAGAAACTTGAGGCGGACCTGCTGGCTAATGGGATCACTCCAGAGCCACTCAAGTGGATCGAACGGGCAAGAAATTGGTTTTACGGGCATGGGGGCACGTTGGACGCAGAAGGGAAGTGCATATATAACAGAAGACACAAAGATAATCCCCTACTACCCATCCAAGAAATTAGAAAAGCAGTAAAGGATGTTGAAGAGGGACGGTTCATTCCCGATAGAGAGGATGACGAGCTCACACGCGCCCTTGGGAATAAGGAACACGACGGACGGTTACGAGGCGTACCTGGCTCCAAGCCCAAGACAATTGCGATTCCCGAGCACAGGAAGAAATTTCCTGATAGAAGCCATCAGAGGAGAAAGGAAAGGGAGGCAATGGAAGCACGCGCTGCTGCAGACCGGCTGCTAATATAGAAGAAGAATTAAAGCTGCAGAAGGAACAAATTGCCGTGCTTAGCCAGCAAGGTACTAGCGGCCAATCTCAACGGCACATGGTAGAAGCTGCATGCGATGGTACCGGTGGCCCATCGAATCGGAAAAGCAGCGTGGCTTCCACGGAGCTCCAGGATGGTAATGATGATGCAGTGGCTCCACTTCGTCGCTACCCAGTGGATGATATCACGGAGAGCACACCTTGTGAGATGCATGTGAAAGTTTTTAACTTAACCGTGAAGGTGGCGGTCGGCTATGTCGTACCAATTGGACCTAATCCAACTTACCATTTCTCTCCGGTTCCAAATGGCTACGCTGTTGTCGCGGTGGATGAAGTGATGAAAGATTATGAGGAGCTGAAGCTGCAACACCCTGCAGGTGAAGATGGGGAGGTGCTTGAACTTGGAGAAGCCAAGAAAGCGACCATTCTATGGCCAAAGGAATTCATCGTGCTTCCGAACTGGCAGCCAAGGCCATCGACTCCTCACCAGTCTCCAGCGCAACAGTCCTCTTCACCGCCTCAGCATTCTCCAGCGCAACAGTCCTCTTCACCGCCTCACCAGTCTCCAGCGCAGCCGTCTCCGCCGCCGCGTCAGCCGTTTCCGCCCACCGCTCGTACTATGAGGGGTAAGCGATCACCGAAACGTAAAAGGTCGCCCCTCCCAACAGTACCTCATAAGAATCTTCCCATTAGACCTTATGACAGGACTGTAGCGGAAAACGCCGCGGAGGTGGCTGCCTACAATAAGGCTTTTTTTGCACCAAAAAAGCCCGAGCAGAAGCCGGTATACGATGAAAAATCCAAAAAGTGGAGAAAGTCCTTCCTTGAGCAGCCATCCCAGATATCGATGAATCTGCCATCTGACTATGGTCGTGAACTTACTAAGCTAGCACGTGCCCAGTCTGAGCAGAACAAGGGAAGAAGTGCAAAAAGCGGGAAACAAATTGCCCAGCTCGGACAGCAGAAAAATCAATCGGTCCCCCCGCTCATAGTGTGTTCCGATGTCGACAAGGACTTCAGAGTCGCTATGGATAAGACCTGGAATTATTGGACCCCAGAGCCATAGCTGCTGCTAAAGAACTTGGTGTCACTGTATCTCAGGCCAAGGAACAGGCTACCGCCTTGGGTATGAGCCTTGGTCAACTTTTAGGCTATGAACATGCGCCAATGTTAGAGATGGCACGGAAATATGTCCAAGGGGAGCCTATGGTCAGTAATGAGGAGCTGACGGGTCTATCAACACATATGCGAAATCTGCATACCTGGTACCTGGTGCACACATCAAAGAAGGACGCGAAAGAGTGGTTTCCGCTGGACGTTAGAGTGGAGCATTTCTTCAAACGTTACACTATACAGGTTCAACTGACTGAACTGTTCCAGTTATTCCAAAAGCGCGCCCTCGACAAATCTATCCTCTCTTGCTATTGTCTGTAAGTGATTTATTTTCGTAATTAAGTCTCTAGCTCAGCTCGTTCATTGCCTGTATTATATTATCCTGCTATATATATATCCTTTTGTACGCTATTATGCAGAATGAAGATGCTGGAATGCAAAAGATCTAAAGTTTTTGAGGTTGGGTTCGTTGACCCATATATCGTGAATTCACATACGTTAGTCAATCACCCCAAAGACGTGGAGCATGACCTGACCACCTTTTTAACCATGCAACATTTCTGTACGGAAATACTATTTCCTTACAACTTCAGGTGAGTGTTTCTGTCTTGTACATATTTTTATTTGGCTTTCTCGATGTTAAGTGTAATTGATGAGCTATGCATGTCTGCTTTATGTAAACGTCCGCAGGTTCCACTGGATTCTGCTAAGCATTCAACCTGACAAGTCCACAGTTGAAGTCCACGACTCATTAAGTTGGGACCAAGCGTTGTGGTCCGACATGAAAGAAATGCTCAACAAGTAATTTCAATCATTATCGCATTATATCGCCCTCTTTCGTTCGTTCCCTGATGTCAAGTAATTAATAACTCCTTTGTTCATTTTCTTTGCCAAAGCAGGTGTTGGACAATTTTCAAACAGAAGGTAGAAGGTCCATTCAAAGATGAGCTAACTTATAAAACGGTGAAAGTCCGCAGCAGCCACCGGGGAGTAATTTATGTGGATTCTACGTTTGCGAGTTCATTCGCGAGTTGACCACTGAGCGGAGAACAACTGCTTTCAGCAAAATGCGGGAGAAGATCGACCCAAACTGCGCGTAGGAGCAATTCAAGAGGAATTGGCGGGATTTCTGCTTAGGGAGGTCATCGATGAAAGGGAGAACATTATGCTTCGGACGATGAACTACATATGCCTTGATGGCTTGATCTATCTCCATGTAATTAAATAGTTGTATTCTCGCAAGAGATCGAATATTAATTATATATGCATCAACATGTACTGTGTATATAGTAGAGCGTATAATATGCGTACGGAAACGATGGAGAGCACGTCGGCGATGCGAAGAAGGGGGAGACGACGGAGGCACCGGCGAGAGGGAGAGGGGGCACCGGCGAGAGGGAGAGGAGGCACCGGCGAGAAGGAGAGGGGGCACCGGCGAGAGGGGGCACCGGCGAGAGGAGAGGGGGCACCGGCGAGAGGGAGAGGGGCACCGGCGAGAGGAGAGGGGGCACCGGCGAGAGGGGGCACCGGCGAGATCGAATCCTAAACCCTAAATACCAAAAAAAAAAAGCACTCATTGGTCCCGGTTCGTATTAAGAACCGGGACCAATGAGTCTCCCCCACGAGCAGCCAGACCAGGCCACGTGGACAACCATTGGTCCCGGTTCGTGGCCCAACCGGGACCAGCATTGGTCCCGATTGGCCAGTCCCGGTTGGGCAACCGGGACTGAAGGCCCAACCGAACCAGGACCATAGGCCCATTTTCTACTAGTGCATATATGCCATGTTGTAGTTTGGACTAGGTCTCAGAAGCGAACCTCTTGTATAACCGACGAGTGTTGAGTTGATTTAATCATCTCCTCGAATACCACAGATACAGATCTATCCACTGCGAGCACCTCCTGTACAGGATCATTAAGCTCATGTTTTTTCCTAATTTCCTTTGTCCAGGGACATAAAAAAGCATATGTCGCATGTCTTCAAAACCTGACAAAAAAGACACTGTCATGATACAAAAATATTTCTTTTAGCTAGAATTCCCAAATATGTAGTACTCTCCAACCGAAGATTTTAAATTTCGGAGGATAGGGTAGCCACTTTGTTTTGTTCCATATGGAAAAAAAAGGACCCTAAAAAATAAGGTGATACTTCGCTTATTGGTAAGCTACTAGGTGGTGTAATCTTGCAATTCGAATATCGGTGTATCGCACCTCCACAACCGCTCAGAAGCTGACCGTGTCCTCTGACAAATATAATTGTCCATAAATCGTCGATTTTATCTGAGTAAGCTCCGCTTTAAATCTAGAACGGAGTAGTATGAATTAAAATCTAGCCATTGATCTATATCTGCTATTTTACGGTACATTTTACTACCCGTGAGAAGTGAGTAGTATGAATTAAAATCTAGCCCTTGATTTATAGGGGCAAAACGATTCCCACAAAAAGTATCCCGTTAATTTAGCCTAAAATCTTGGTAACCAAATTCTGATATTTGATTCCGTGATCTTCTCTGAGTAATACAATCTAGATATGTTCATATGTCTGCTCCCTACCGAGAGTTCATGTACTCATGGCTGCCGGCCGGGCAGAACGACGGCAAACGTTTAGAACAATTTCAAAGGAGTTCATGTACTCATGGCGGCCGGCCTGCCATGCAGCACGACGACAAAATTTTAGAACAACCTCGACGGAGTTCATGCAAGCATGGCAGCCGGCCGGCTGGGCAGCACGACTCGACAGAGTTCATGTACCGATGTACGCCTGCAACCAGCCAAGGTCTAACAACCAGTTCATGTACGCGCTCAAGTAGCCAACCTCGACGGATTTCATGCAAGAGCCGGATACCGAGATATGAACTACGTTTCCTTCCGCTTTGAGAAAATAAGTTGGGAAAAATAAAAACTGCAAAAGAAATTGACCAGAGTGGGATTTGAACCCACGCCCTTTCGGACCAGAACCTTAATCTGGCGCCTTAGACCAACTCGGCCATCTGATCTTTTGTGCTAAATATCACACCGCACACTATTTATTAAAGTGCGGCTCGCTGTACGAATTTTTGCGCGACAATGTTCCACTCTTCCAATACGATTTTATTTTTAGACACATGTCGTCGATGTGTTATTATAGATGTCTGAAGCATATATTATAACCTTCAGGTAGCAAGTTGCATATATATGACAGAAACAGTGCCCAGTAGCTGGGAGCGAGTAAAAGAGAAGACTTTTTTTCCTAGCTTGCTTAGTGCACCCGTGTTACTGTTCAGGGACTCTTAAAGCAACAATATCAGCCGGTGCAACTACTGCAGAGGAAGGCGCTTGATTCGGTAAAGGGCGGTGGCCAATTTTCATGTGAACAACGAAGGCATCGACCGATTAGAACTCACTACCAATTGGTAGCACCCGCAAGCAGTTTTCTCCTGCCTGCCTGCACCCACCAACGTCGATCCCACTCAGACAAGAACATCGTAAAGTTTAGGTTGTTCAGTGCCAGGGGCATCTTCTTCTGAGACCGTGGCCTCTGCACGGCTACACAAATCGTATTATATATCCTCCTTGACAGGGAGAGGAACGGGAAGAGCGACTGATCGATCTGGCATAAATGAAGCATCCCGTTCGATCACGCGCAGCATCAGCACTCAGCAGTCATGATCGTCCCATGTCCCGGCGTTGTTCCATCCGCAGGAGAATATCATCAAGTGGCCGACCGCCGAGGAATAATACCTTATCGCCTCCTCGTCGTCGGTCACTCTGGCGCTCGATTGGTTTGGTCCTAACACCTGTGCTGTGATTAGTCGGCCGGAAAACCGTCTGGCGCGTGGCGTATTAGGCGGCGAGATCTTCTTCCTGGCCGACGTTGTTGCGAGGCTCTGGGCCAGCGTGTGTCGCCATGTCGGCCGAGCTCGTGCAACCGTGTATGTTGGGTTCAAACTGCAGGCTGCCACTTGATTAGTTTTCTCGTCCCGTGATGACGATCTCTTTTTGTGGTTTTTTAAGGCAGCTTTGAGGGCGTCAAAGGCAGTAATCCGCGGAGGAGAATCAAGAGCGCGCGGGTTTGAGCATGATGGCCGCGCTTTCCCGGGTTTTAGCCCACCTGGTTTAGATAGATTAACAACGGAATCATGGGGTCTCTCCACAGCGCACGGGAGCGGAGACCGAGCCGAGCGCGGACGTCACTGTCCCCCGCTCCCTCCCTCCCTCCGTGCGCGTCCTCCGCGCGCGGCCGAAACCAGAGCACCGGATAAGGTCACCGATCGGCGATCGTCAACCGTTGCCGAACCGGGCCCCGGCTGCCCTTGACCCTGACGCCGCCGATACAGAGAACGCAACGGGTCGACCTGGGCAAGTTGGAGAGTTAAATCGATAAGTCTTTTGCTGCGATCGGTCATACTACTAACCAGTTCTAATCTCCTATCACGAGTTATGTACCAAAGCTCTTCTGAAAACGTAGAGCCGCCACCGCCTCCACCATAGATTGCATAGATCGTACCCCCTCCTCTGGCCGGTTTTGCCAGCGTCAGAAGCCTGGAATTCGATCTATGAGTGGAGTTCTTAATAAAAGTATTGTCTAAGTAGATTGTTTAGGGTTTTAATACCAGTTTTTTCATCCATGAAGATGGCTTCGTCTACAATAAGTAATCTTTTGGACTTCATTCGACGACGAGATCTCCTTCCTGACGTCAATGGTGGTTTTGGAAGGTTAAATTTGTCTAGGTATGATCCTTCGGATCTTGCTTCGCTAGATCAATTTTGGCCTTTTTTATCTTGGATGCCGCGAGGAGAATTGTCCTCACAATATCTGTCACGGCTGCTACGTCCTCGACGATGGTGATACGTACTCTCGGCTCCCAACGATATCGACAAGACTGTTCGGGTGTTAGTCTCTCAAATACATTTGTTGGTACTCTTACCGATGTTGGTTGATTACTTTAATGGTTGCGTTCATGCACATAGTTTTGGCAATCGGCTCAAAATTAAAACTATGCAACAACTCTCATTGCTATTTACAGTTTCGTGGTTTGATATCGTTGTCATTCTTTTGTGGTTGCCTTCAGAAAAGTACAAGATTAGAAAGAGTTCGAAGATTTGCTCGTTTCTGTTAGACTTTATTTTACAATCGCTGTAGTCGGCTCATGTATCTCTACCATGTATTGTTTGCTACTATAATATACCATGGTATGGATTGTAAAAAACAAACTAGTTCTAATTTCTTCAAAACAAAATCTAATTCAGCAAAACTGGACACTACTAGTTCTAATTCAAGCAATTAATCTCTCTATCAGCATCGATGTTCCAACTAATTTGTACTCCCTCCCGTCGGAAATAACTAAGGCAGGGAGCCAAGTTTTCGAACTGAGTCATTTTTACATCTACACCCTCCACATTTCAAATCCTCGGCTCCAAGGCCCCCAGCTCGGGATCGCCCTACTCTAGGCCTAGAAACGAAACTCTTTCTGATCTCGTGCGACACTCAATCCATCCCCCGGGCCGCGCGATCGCCGGAACAAGCGCCTCCATATGCGATCATTCATGAGAATTAATTTTTGACCCCCAACCAATACTGGTCATACTCTGTCATGCCCAACTAAATGATGTGTAGTTGTTCTTGTATTAGGATGACATGAAAATCAAAACGTATTGCAAGATCATTAATGAACATAACAATCAAAGCATTTTGCATTTTCATTTGCATGGAATGAGTTAAGACTTGTGGTAATGTTACATGTGTGTCAACTACCTTGCCGAAGAACCAGGAAAGGTTAAAAAAAAAGTTCCCACGGTAAAGCCTATGCTCTAGGCCAGGGCCCTCCCCGCCAGCCACCGCGATGATGATGTCGGATCTGAACTTGATTCCTCCACAAGAACTGCCCGATATGAACATGATACCTGAAGATGATCATGGAGCAATTGATCAAGAAGCAAATCATCCGGAAGCAATTCATGACGAAGATGATCATGAAGCAACCGATCAAGCAGGTAATCATCCGGAAGCCAATGATGCATTTAAACGAAAAGAAATACTTGATCGGAGTAAAAGTAAAGGTTGGGACTGAGGTCAGAAGGGTAATTTCCACCGCTGCCGAATAGATAGCGAGAGGAAAAAATATATCCCATGACGGGCTTGTATTTGTTAAACAAAGAGGAGAGTGGTGATGCAAAGGAAAGGGAAGAGGATCACTCTTGTTCAACGATTTACTCAGCTGGAAGCAGTTAACATAGACTAGTGACATATTACTAGTCTCAGTTACTTTCCACCGTGGCCAGCCTTAGAGTTTCGACTCGTACGTCGTCGGGTCGTTCCGCATTTTGAGTGGACTTCTCCCGCGTCCCGGCGCTGTTCAGAGAACCAAATGACGTCGTGTGTTGCCCGAACACACACGCATGTTGTGTTCGTAATGGTAGCCATCGGAAGCGTAGAGTACGTTTGACGTGCATTAATCAGTGTAGGCAAGTAACCATCGGAGCTAAGCTAATTAAATGGGGATGGCTTAACTTAGATATGCCGGTCAACTTTCCCGGAATTGCCATCCAAGTAAGATAAGGCGGCTTGCTTGCTCCGTCCTTCTCTTCTCCCGTTGCTTCCAGGAAAGGTCTGGGCGATGCCAGCCAGCGGGACTCTTTCGTTCACCCGATTCGATGGCTTGCTCCCGGGACGCATAGTACCGGAAGGGGAAAGGGACTCCAACGAACAAACCGCTATACCGATCGAACCTCCCCCGCCGAAGCCGGCCGGCCGTGGGCCACCCGATCGGATTCCGGGGTTGTGCTACCGTTGTTTGCTTGAAGCATATCGATGTCAAGCTATCCATCGTATCGGCCGGGACCAGGAGCAGTCCACGTTTCCTGGCGGAGGCAGTTGGGTGCGGCCAAATGTGTCCCCGATCCGGCGATGTGTCCTGCACAAAAGCAGGTATTGCAAGGTAGTAACATAACAAATTGTTGTCTCTTCAGTCAGTGCGGGACTGTGTGTCCGTGGCTGGTTGCGCTCGCGCCACCTACAGAGCGCGTGTCGATTTACCGTCGACCTGGTGTCCGGTTGTAAGATCATCGCCACCGGCACCTTCGGAATTTGGCCCGGCACACTTGTCCGGCCAAATCTGGGGCATCGGCACTCCCAAAGGGCACCTGCAAACGGCCGGTCCAAATTTGTTTTAACGAAGCTTAGCAAAATAGAAAAAATTCATTCAAATTCGACTTCTTTTTATATAAAATTGAAAGAAAGTTGCCTAAACTAAAACGATAGCCGGCGTCTAGTCATCATCGGAGATGCAGATGACGCCACCATCGTAGGGTCGCGGCCTTAGGCGGCGGCCGCTTCGCCTCGGCCTGCTCCTTCGACGCCCGCATCGCTAGGTACAAGCCGGGGCAGTCCTTAGGGTCGAGTGGGTGCCGGGTGGCGGTCGTGGGTCGCTCGCGGAGAGAAGGAGCGCTGCGGTGAAGTCGGGCGTGTTCCGGGGGATGCCGGACAAAAAACGGATCGGGCCGGACACTTGGGTGCCGTTGTGACTGTTTTTCATGTCTGGCACCCCATTGGGCGTTTGAGCGTTCTTTGGGGTGTCGTTGCAGATGCTCTAGCACGGTAACAAATTGGTGTTGTCAGTTCAGTCAGTGCGGCCATCTGTGTCCGTGGCTGGTTGTGACTCGCTTACTAGCGCGCCAGGTACAGAGCGCGTGTCGATCTCACGGGTTACCGTCGACCTGGTGTACCTGTGGTTGTAACTTTGGTGCACCGGCGAGCGCGGGCCGGGACACGGTGACGCCGCCGTCGCGGGTAAGAGATTAGTCGACGGGGACGGCCGTGGCCGGGAGGTCCAACGAACCAACCCACCCAACGGCCGGGTCATGGCTGCTCTCTGCTCGCGTCAACATTTTCAAAACCGTCGCCATCTTCGCTTTCCCTCCACAGTTTGTTCGCTCACCTTCCCCTCCAAACCCGCCCAGCGCGCGCGCCAACACAATTACACAACACAGCCCCCACCTCGTCTGTCGTCCCCTTCTTCTTCTCCTGTCTCTTATCCTCAGCACGCCCCCGTATAAGTAGCAGCACGCACTCCATTACGTTTAATCAGACCTCCAGCGCAGCGCAGACACACACACGATTAAATATATCGCGCACGCCTGCGGCCTGCCTGCCTGCCTAGAAGCTTGCGACGACGAGGAAGGTCCAGATACCGAGATACCAAGGCTGCTTCTGCTGTTTGCATCAGAGAGAAGCAAGCGATTCCGTCTTGGTAAAGAAGAGGGAGGATCATCTCATGACATCTATGGCGGTGACGGGGACGACGGTCGCGGCGGCGGCCACGATGCTGGCGGCGCTGGCCGCCATCTTCCTCTCCTTCGTCCTCTGCTTCTACATATTCCTCTGCGCCAAACGCTCCAGGGCCGGAGGCCCCCCGCCGCCACCCGGGAGCGGCGCGCTGGCCCACCTCCGCTTCTTCTTCTGCGGCGGAGACGGGAGGACCACCACCGCTGACGGAGCCGCCGTGTGGTACTACGACGGCGGCCTGGACGACGCGTCCATGGCGTCGCTGCCGCGCAGGGAGGTGGCCAAGGGCGACGACGCCATCCACTGCGCGGTCTGCATCACGGAGCTGGCCCCCGGGGAGACGGCGCGCGTGCTGCCGCGGTGCGGCCACGGCTTCCACGTCGGCTGCGTCGACATGTGGCTCAAGTCCCACTCCACCTGCCCGCTCTGCCGCTGCCCGGCCGTCGACGCGCCGCCGCTGCCGCCCGCGCCCGTGCAGGCGCCCGAGGCTGACGAGGAGACGCCCAATTTCCCCACCAACGTCCTCTTCTTCGGCTCACAGGACGACGTCAGTACCGGCGGCGCGGCGCAACCGCCCGCCGCCGTCACCACGCCTGCTGCTCCATCATCGGCGCCTACCGAATCCGCCGGTGCGCGCGGCGGACTAAGACGGCTTCTTGGGTGTGGCGGCGCATCGCCGCCCCCGCCTCAGCAGGAGGACGACGCGGTCAGGGACATAGAGATGGGGCTCGCCGGCGTCAGCGAGAACACCTCGTCGCGGCCGCCCAAGACGGCAGGCTCTTCTTGAGGCTCCGCCGGCAGCAGCATGTCTTCCTCCCTCCCAACTTAAATTTTGTGCCGTCTCGCTTGCGTGCCTTCATCGTAAGTTTTCCTAGTGCACCGGGTTACTTCGATCTCGATCGGGGTAAAAACTGTACAGATTCCTGTAGATGTTCGATGTACACACATGTGGATAGAATGATCATGTTCAGGCATGACACCACAAGGAGAACGAAAAGAAAAAAGAAGCTTGAAGTTTGCATACATTTTGTTGATTTTTGTTTTTTCAACTTGCGAGGAGTCAATTCGGCAGTACTACGCAATAGCGACAACGGCCCATACCGTTATTCCAGTTGCTTCCATTCTCTGTCCTTGCCTGCAACCGTAACCAGAACACTTCATTTCTGAAACCCACTACTAGTAGTAGTATATTCACCTAGCCTAACTTGTCTCTCTTTGACCGCCGGTTTGCCATTGTCAAAACCGTGCCAAAATTGTCATACATCTCTCCTCAGAACGCTGCATCTGTCGAGAGCAAGGGACCTCACAGAATGTGCCAAAACTGGAGATTTGACAGGAGATAAGCTGAGAAGAACTTGTATGACTGCACCTTCTTCTCCAACTCCACGGGTACACCACATTATCAACCACCAGTCCACCATAGCCACCTGATTCACTAATCGGTTTGAACAACCACTCCTGAAAAGAAAAGCAAAAAAAAAAAAAAAAACCAGCGTAGTCTCGAGTAATCGAGCCAGGATTTCTTGCTGCCTAGTGGGTAGTACAAAAGAAGTGGTTGACTTAAAAAGATAGTTGAGGCTCCTTTTTTCTTTCATTGTTTGAGAAAAAAAGATTTATTTAACAAAAAAATCAGTGCAGCCTCCTGTAATCAGCCAGGATTTCTTCTGCATAATTGTCCTATTAATCCATTTTGCTAGCAGCCTAGTTGTACGAAAAGAAGTGGTTGACTTAAAAAGATAGTTAAGGTTCCTTTTTTCTTTCATTTTTAAGAAAAAATATGTTTTTTTTTCTGAAACAGAAAAAATGATAGTTGAGTTAGCAGGAAGCCTGGTGGTGCCGGCGGGTGGTTGACCAAACAAGCAACAATGACAGGCAAAATCAACCGAACGGTTTGGAGATAGCTGAGCTAATCGCTTGCAAATTAGTTATAGGCTGATATGATGCTGGCACCAGAAATTTCCTTTTTGAAAAAGAAAAGTATATGCGAGACGCCCCCACGGCGCAGGAAGAAAGAAAATTCTGGTTTGCTTGGGCGAGTCACCAGAAGCACTGCCACCAACGGATAGGTATCTGACGCACGTACGTGTCCCTCTCAGAGCTCGCCGTCGAACAAACAGGACGAATGTGAATACACCAGCGTCGATCGACCATATGTGAAAAAAATCTTCCGTTATTCTCCTGTTCTTCTTCTTTTCTGCTTGGTCCTTCATCATCCATGGCTTCTTTTCTTTCCCAGATATGCGATGCTCGCGAGATTTCATGCTCTCGAGATGATGGAACTGCTGAAACCAAACAGACTATGTATAATTGCCTTAGCTTACCAACTGTGTAAGTAAACACCTTTCTCGACGGGCTTAATTAATCATCCTTCGACCCAAGAACGAGATCTTTCTGAATGTTTCATCGCCGTTCGCCGATTGAGCGAGCCTATCTCCAGAACACATCCCTTTCTTCATCAATGCTTTTCTTGTATCATAACCAGATGTTGCCCCCTCTAGAGAGAGAAAAAAATGATTCTCTTGTGAAGATGACGGGGCAAGAGGCAAATTAAACTTGAGGTTCTCAGCATACATGCATGTCGACAAGACTGATAATTGCGATAACCCTTATCCGGATTATGCATGTCACTTTCCTCTTAGGTTAGGCTTGCTCACACGCAGGGTGCCGGAACAGGTATATATGCCGATATTTTAATGAGGATTAGACACTGTTTTAGCTAGCACGAGAGAAATGATTTGAGAAATAATGCGAAGCTGACTCCATGTGTGTGTGGGTGGGATTCTATTGTTTTCGGATATGGTATCTGTATGGACCATATGGTTGCATCGGATAGTGGCACGGAGAAAGATGATACATGAGTCATGGGCCTGAGACTGACGTGGACTCGTTCTCCATCAGGCTCATGGACGGCGCTTTCGGAATCAGGAGATTTTATAGCATATCATCGAGTATGAGATATGATTAGAGCATCTCTCATCTCATCGGCACTCTCAATTGGATTGTTGGAGCATACGTAAAAAAACGGCGTCTGGTCATGGCCTTAATAGCGAAAAAATTGTCGAACGAGCTCCGATATCACGTCTACAAGTACACTCCCACCCGATCCATAGGGACCGGTGTGGAAGTGTCGGACATAAACGGCAGACACTTCCACGTCGGATTTCGGGGATTCAAAGTTTGGGGTTCCATTTAGCTTTCAGATATAAGTTCAAGTTTTGTTTTGGACTTTTTCCTTTAAATAAATGAGATCATTGGTGATCCCATGAGAGCTCTGCTCCCGATCACGCGAGTTTCGCACGGAGTGCACGACCACGACAGGCACCATCATGGAGCGAGCGAGCTTGGCGCCACAGTCCCTGACTCCATTTAACGCTCCCGCCTTCAGACGAGAGTACGAGACTGGTGTGGACCGTCTGCTGACGCTGCAGGATTCACGAGATCACATGCGCAACAACATCGTGATCCCGGTTGGTTGCCATCCCGGAGGGTTGGACGACCAACTTCGTCCATGTCCCTATGGTGCCGACTCTCACCGGCGAGGCATGTCTCGCCTTTATCAACATGACGTGGCAGGCCATGGGAGCTGCGACTGTGATGCCAAGTACGATGTCGTCGGCCATTCGTGATTGGCGGCGTGAAGGCAGAGTACAATGTCCGCCTCCATTGTTTATTACCCACCTCAGAGAATTGCGAGCCATTTGAGGAGTGGTTTACATCAGGCGACAAACTGTCCCACTAACTTCAATGATTCCGACGTTGTGGAAAACTCCGAGGAGATGTAACAGCGGGGCAACCGTCCGATGAGTAGGCGGCCATCAAAAATTTCTTGGCACCGCCAGCTCCCACCATGGCAACTTCGTCGGTGATAACCATCGACTCCGATAAGAGACTAGGGCACCATATTGTTTTATTTAAGTTTTGACTATGTATTGTTTGAAATATGCGCCGCTGAACTTTGGACCGTTTATACCTAGATATGTTCAAGTATCAATTATCTTAAGTCCGCACGACGTTCGACCAGTTTTGAAGGAAAAAATCTAACATAATATTGTTTTAATTTTTTCCTATTGGGAACACCGCTAGAACAGCCGGTCTTTAATATAGGGCAATGTATACTGACGCTTGCAATAGCGTCCGTCTGGCACATTATCCAGTTCAAATGGCAATGTTCCACACTCGTGTGCCAGAAAAGTAGAGAGCGTGCCACAAAGCACGCGAGGAGGAGGCCACCATACAAGCATTTTTTGGTTGGTCTCTCACCCAGAAAGCAGGCTGAGAAATTGCGGTCATGTCATGTGCAGAAGGGAAGACGGCGGCGGCCTCCGAAGTGGGCGACAAAGGCTGAGTTCCAGGGTGGCTGGCGCCGCTCCGAGACCGCAGGCGCAGATAGAGAGCTAGCCTTTCTTTTGGAAGAGCCCGGAGTGCTTAACTCCAATGACGGGTCAAAGTCCCAAAGACCAGCTCTGATCAGTCTTGCTTGCCATCATCTCGGATTAAACAAGTATACTCCTGCGTCCGACCGAGAACTTTGATCTAGCAGAACAGCAACAGCAACAGCAACAGTAACATCAGCTTACGGTTGGTGCATGCGCACGACCAATTCCCGGGTCGGCACAGAATGGAAGAAGGCAGAAGAAAACTCCGACGCGCGCTGACGCAGTGATATGCGTATATGGACATGGTGGTTGCTCGAGATTTTCAAATGACGGCGGCGTCTGGATCTTTGCGTTACGTAGGAAAGGCGGCTGGAAGCTTCTCTCGGCGTCGTCGGCGAAGGGGAGGTGTCCACGGGGAGGGCCGCGTGACGGGCAGGCGGACAGCGAGGCCGACGCGTGCACGAACGACGGCGGACGACGACGTGGCCGGTGGCCATAGGGTTGAACGGAGGAGGACAAATCCCGGCGGGACTTCGCTGCTGGAGTGGAGAGGTTGGCTGCGCTCGTGGAAGAGAGCTGAGGCGCCACCGCGGTGGAGTGGAATGGGCTTCTGGCCTCGCTGGCGTCGCAACTGGGTGTGCTGCCGAACAAGACTACAAGAGCTGAGGTGCCTGGCCATGTGGGTCTAGTGTGTCTTATGTTTGCCCACCAGAAGCTATATAGTATGATTAAGTTGTTCCATGCAGTCTAGTGTGTCTTATGTTTGCCCACCAGAAGCTATATAGTATGATTAGGTTGTTCCATGCAGTCTAGTGTGTCTTATGTTTGCCCACCAGAAGCTATATAGTATGATTAGGTTGTTCCATGCAGTCTAGTGTGTCTTATGTTTGCCCACCAGAAGCTATATAGTATGAGAGCTCTTTTACCGTGCTTGGAAAACTAACACCAGTAGTTTCAGGTAGCTCTCATCCTAAATAATTTCAGCCGTTTGATTTCAATCGATTTCCGCTAAACTATTCCAGCTGTCCAATCATTAAGAAAAAATTAAGATAATCACTTGGGGGTATTATAGTCATTTGTCCACGAACAGTTTCTCGTCGTCCTGCTTCGACCCTCGATACGCTGACTACGGCGCCGCCAACCTCCTCGTTTCTATCCCTCGACCCGTTGACTGCGGCGCCGTCGCCCTCCTCATGAGCTGGATCGGAGCCGCCGGCATCTCCCTGCGGGATTGGATCTCGGGCGAGTGATCTGCTCCATCGTCGGCCGGAGGATCGCGCACGCCGACCCCGACGCCAAGGTCATCGGCCCACCGCATCGACCAAGGTAACGCCCTCCCCTCCGCCCTTTCGTCCGGTCCGCTGCCTCTGCCCTCTTCCCCGCCGACGCGCGCCTTCCCGACGCCGCCCCAGCCCACTAGGCGACGCCGCCAGCGTCCTGCCGACGAGGCTCGAGCGTAGCCATGTCCCCCTACTCCGTTTGTCAGATGTATTTGTGGATCGCTGGAATTTCAGGAATCCGTTGGGTTCCTAATCTGTTAGAGCATTGTCCCTGCACAATCTAGTGTGTGTAGTAATTTCTAGTTGGACCATGTTGCTTCCTGGGATTAAATTCTTCGGTCAGGCATTCGGTATTTGGACTGGTTTTAATGTCCAAATTCTATAGTGCGATCAGTATCTTGAAGTGGCATGGAGCTTTTTGTTGTACGGTAGACTTGTGCATGCTGTCATCTCTTGGGGTAATTTGGTTTAGTCTTTCCTAGCACATACTAGTTTGATGCACGGTGAGACACTAACATGCGCTGGCCTAATTTGTTTTTCTTGTGATCTTGTTGCTCCAAGTCTCGCATGTATCTGATGCTACGTCTAGTAGTGAAAGTTCAAGAAAATCAATTATAGTCTGGTCATAAGTCATAACCGACAGCTTGCTGACTCTTGGAACGGTACGGCTCTGAATCTGGTCAAGCAATTGGCTTTCATTTTTCTTGTTATCTCAATTTGCCCAAGCTGTCATGAACTGGGCATGTTCTTCTCAAATAATAACGGACATATTTCCGTTTTATTTTTCAGGTGATATCTTACTGATGGAAAAGGTACACATATTCCATTTCGAGATTCAAAGCTAACACGAATACTTCAGTCATCATTGAGTTGTAAATCTGTAGGATGCAGTGACGACCGGTGATATTGTTGTACTTGTACAAAGTTTAGTTAGATCCAAGGTTGCTGCTGCTGAACCCCGCCGATCCACATGTCAGGGAGAAGTGGATGACACTTTGTTTGTGTGGGTGAAGAGCACCGTGTGTAGTGTAGTAGAGTTGTACAAGAAGGTGGACTCCGAAAGTTTATGTAATGCATCATAGGCTTGTGTTTTGATGGTTCTGTCATTTCCTCATAAATTTAGAGGATAGTGTTCTTTGCAACAAAAAATAAGGTTGTGTCCTCGGATTTGAACCCAGGACCCTAAGGGGTATGATCGTGAGCGGATAATCATTCCACACGCAGAGAGACTTAAAGAGTCAGGATGATGTTTAATGGAATTGGATAATATGTTGATCTCTTGCTTCAGCTCTTCTGAGCTCTTACTGTCTATTGTGATGCCTGTCATTGATGTCAAAGTTTTTGTTTGTTACCGATCTGTGCAAATGATGATCTTCTCATTATCTGCCTCTGATTCATTGAGGCGTTGGTGTAAAATAAAAAAATGTGAAGCAAAACTGCAAGCTCGGCTACTGGCAGTGTAGGGCTGTGATGATGGTTTTGCTTGATGTAAGTTGCTATGATGACATTCCTTCCATTGTGTAAAATAGCGTAATGTAAAATGAAGTTTTGGATTCTCTTTGACATCATGTAGTATACTAGTATCGAACATAAGTTGCTAGTATCGAACATATGTTGGTGCTCAAAATAGCAAATTTGGAGCCCCTGTGAACATGCGGCGGACTTCGGCTCTCGAGTATTTCCGATGGGCTTCGATTCACATCCGGCACACTTCCTCACCATGCCAATGCTACACAATGCAGTCGTCTCTCAACTTCTTCCTGTCTGGGTGGGCACAACATATCTTCTTCGGCTTAGTCTCAGCCGCTGGAGCTTGTCTGGTTTTCTGTTCTGAAATCGACGCAACAGTCATCACAGATGCGGTGTTCCCCATCTCTGAAATAAATCATAACAGTATCACACCAGTACAAAAACGTGGTAGAAAGACTAACCTGACAAAAACAGTACAAGGAAAACAAACTGCAGATATGTATGTCTATCACTTACATTTGTTGCTTCAGAACAATAGAAGTCAGCTTTTGTAAAATCACTTCTTTGATAATACAGCCAGCAGAATGAAGGCAGTCCATCTCTTCCAAAACGCCCACTTTCCTGGTAGTACGATTCTAGGCTCTTAGGGCATCCGTAGTGTATTACACATCTAACATCTGGCTCATCTATCCCCATCCCAAATGCAATAGTTGCCACCATCACAGGTGCTTCATCTCTAACAAACGATCTGTAAGTGAGAACCATGATTTATCATCAATCACTATGTTGCCTTGATCAGCGAAGCTGCCTCCTCATGAGGAACAACACGAGCACCACAAGCAAGAGCTGTAGCATGCACTAGAGAGTTTGGTCCATTTCCTCCCCAGGTCAGTTCAGACATGACATTTGGCAATGGACCTAAGTTATAAAAACTTCTTTTTGACTGTCTGATGGGTTCTTCAGGACGGTATGAAATTGGAACTGCTTCGATAGGTGCAGCCAACAGTTTGTACTGTCCATCTGTAACCCAGGGAAATGAACATATATCAGATAATGCGTGGCTGCAGGTGACGATCTATAATGGCACACAACCATAAACATAGCATTCTAGTAGGGAAATCAAATATAAGTTGGAAAGCTTAACGTGTGTATGTGGAAGCCAGAAACAACAATAGCTATCTACATTGATCTGATCCAAAAAAAAAACTATGTGCATTGATTCATGAGAAACAGTATAGCTTGTTTTTAAAGCTTTCTGCGACAGTAATAAGAAACTATAAATACATTAGATCATCAGATCTAAGGACAGAAATATTTCAAATTTGCAATTGTTTCAATTTCAATATGTCCCAGAATGAACCCTGAAACTAGAGCAAACTATTCAGCAAGCAGTAATATACAGTTCAATATTCTGGAGCCACACCTTAAAGAATGAAAACACAGATTAAAAAAATGATGAAAATCATTCTCTTTTCTTTTCTCACTGTCTCAACTTGGTACCTATTCTAAATGAAGAATTTTAATTTCACGGCCCTGTTTGGGAGAAATTTAAAACATCAGAATTTTGAATGGTAGGATCCCTAATGAATCTTTTCTTAGGGACCGTGGGACAGCCATCTGATATTTCTTCGAAAATCCATTTTAAAACTGGTGTAACTTGTTTTCTCGTTTAATTTCTTGTATGATCTAAAGCATTGCTAAATGCTAACAGAACAATATCTTGGAAAATGTTTCATAGTGTCAGACCAAATCACAGCTCTCGTGAGTTGTGAATCACACGATGTATAAAATGGCTTGAATAGGCATGGACTCAGTAGCTTGTGTTGAGAAAAAAAATCAAAACTCTGGCATGAGAGGAAGAAGGTCGAGGAAGATGGCGAGCAGGGGCGCGTCGATGGCGCCCGAGACAGGGGATCCGAGGGAGGCAGGCGGTGGGGACTACCAGCACGGCCTCCATCTTGGGCTCGAGGAAGATGAAGAGCAGGCGGTGGGGACGACCAGGAGGCCCTCCATCTTGGGCTCGAGGAAGAAGGCGACTAGGGGCGGCGCGTCGCCCGTCGATGGCACGCCCGCGACCAGCTTCTGTCGGGGAGGTGGAGAAGTCTGGCGACGGTGCCCACGGCCGGCTGTTGCTGCTGCCGCGACGGTCGGAACCGCCCACGCCGCCGACGGGCCCTCCTGCAGCCTCGCCACCGCGGCGCCGGCTACCTCCACATCCTCTGCCTCGCCGGAGCGAGTGAGATGAGCGGGGATGGAGGGAGGCCCCGATCTGGGGATGGGAAAGGGAGGAATTTACCTAAATACCCTTTTACTTTTCATTAAAAATAAAAGAATATTTGGTAGTTTCAAGTTCTTTTAATCTAGTAGTAGTTTCAGGTAACTCTAATTTTATCACCGTTGGATTAGAGCGGATGGATGGTTGTTAAAATTATCAAGTACTCTAAAACTTGTAATAGTATGAACCATGCAGGTTAAATCATCACATACGACATGGTGGTTTGAAAATGCTCATACCATATGTTGGTATGGCCCGCGCAACTGATTTTGTTAGAATTTCCTTTGCTCCACTTGATCTCCCTCTTCCTCAATCAAGTAGCCTTTTACTTAACTTTGATTATAGTATTTAGAATTTGCCCCTATTCATTCTTTCGGGGTTACCGGTATACCCGAGTATTGCTCTTCAAAAACCTCCTGCACCACCTGCTAAACTTCTCTCCCTTCCACACGAGACGTTGGAAAACAAACACCGCCAAAGAAAATACATATTAAATTTGGACGGGTTAATCAGGTGGCTTGTAGCAAGTGCATATCGCGCGATGCACAATATCCTGACGGCTTGATTAAGAGCTGCCCTAAAAAATGTTGCTTATGTTGAAAATATAAGACTATATTTAGAAATATATACGCGGTTATATATTAAGAAAAAACACATTACAGAAAACATAACGTGGCCCCAGATTTTACGAAGGGACCCCTGCAGGGCCGGGCCGGCAAAATTCGGGGCCCTGTGCGAAACTCTAAAACAGGGCCCTTTCTCATAAGAAAATTTGAATTAATTAATAATTCTAATGTATATGACATAATATTTTGCATAACAATTAAATACATCGAGAATCATACCTATTTTACTCCATGTTACTTAATTATTGAACTACTACGGCAAACAGATATCAATATGAACTGTCGTCGTCGCCAGCGCTCTCGATGCCGTCAATTTTATTTGGGCCTTCCATCGGTTCGTCAATCGTCCCCAGCAGCCTGCCTGGGGATGTTGGTGGGCGTGCCAACAGATAAGGCGGACAGTCCCCTAGAAAGGATTATAGGCATGGAAAAAACGAAAAACACTTCTTGATCCTGAGCTTCAGTGCTCCCGATATTTTTAAAAATCTAAAAGTTTATTTTTTTCATCTCTAAAATTCGAAAGACAATCATACAAGTGCATATACATGTCTACTGTGTAAGCACAAATTTTTAGAGAAATATCTTTTCATACGTGATCTACACAAAAAAGACAAATCTATCAAGTAAAATGAGTTCTTTTTTTACCCTTTTCAAATCTATGATTTTGTGATTTTTTGTAGCCTACAGTACAACATATTATTGAGCGAAGCTATGCAAATATGTAGATAACATGTATTTGTATCCACAAATTTTTTTTGGAGAATTTTTTGAAACTTTGAAATGCCACTTTCAAATTTTTTTATAAGGCAGGAGAACTGGACCTCGGGAGACAAAAGAACTCTCTCTGAAAAAAACATTGATTAACTACATGCAGCAACGTACGTATATACAACGTCATGATCCAAAGTCCCAGCGAACGCGTAGCCAGCCAAACGTCCCGAGCGAGCAGCCTTGGATGGATATTTGTCTTTTTTCCTGAGCGAGCAGGCGGCCTGGATCGCGAGCATAACGCCATGCGCGATGCGGCCCAGGAGCAACCCTCAGCCCAATTACCTTCAGTTTCCACCGCAAAAACCTGCTAACTGTATATAGGGTATGTAAAAATTTGGGGCCCCTAAAATTGTTGGGCCCTGTGCGGGCGGCGCACCTTGGCACTACTGTGGGCCTGGCCCTGGACCCCTGCAACAAACCAAAAATACGGTGAGAAGATCATATTCATCTTCTTCAACGCCCTAGTGCTTCTTCAGACAAACTTCTCCACGTTCCTAGTGAAATGGATACGGAGGATGTAGCCAATACCTGCAAATGCCATCGCCCCCAAAGGACTTTGTAAGCCGCAATATTCAGTCGCCCCGGAGGACGGGATCTAAAGACACAGAAAAGAACATCGGCCTGGGTCGCACTCGCACCCCTGGCCAGGCCGGCTTTCGATCTGCCACCACTGCACCGAGAGAATGCAAAAGAGGGCTAATGTTGAAGCAAACCAGAGGTGGAAAATGAACTGCTAATTGCCATCATAATTGATTCGACACGACGTGTGGAGGCTAACTCCACTACGTCGGAGAAGAACACAAAAGATTGACCTTATTCCAATGTCGCCCCAAGAGAACTACGTGACCAAATCTCACATGCTCCTCAACGGTGACATGTCGACATCCGTCGAGACAGGGTTGGAGCGGGAGAACCTTCGCAAACGTCGACATCACCACCGCTAAGACGCCGTCGGAGAATAAAACCTATATGCGCGCCACACACGGATCGGGGGTCCCCTCCACCTCACGACACCAGAACGGCCGTTAGAGGCGTGGGGGCTCAGGGATCTCGTAGACGGTTATAAATCTTGAAAGATGCAGGATCCAAAGCGCACGACAATTCAGACAACCCACTGAGCAATTTTTTTAAGGATTATAGTAGATCTTAATTTTTTGTAAATCATTGAAATCGCCGGGACCCTGAAAGGGGATGAAGCGAGGCTCCAAAAAACAAAAAGAACAATTTTAAACACATTTTCTTTCTGGTCAAGCAAAATTTATCGGCATAGACCGGAAAATCGAACAGTTTCTTTCTTGCAGGGGACGCACATCTGACCGAAAAAAAAGTCGCGTTGCGCCCTGACCAGCTCCGCATCCCCCTCCGCAAGCGCCGTCGCGATCTCTGCATCGCTCGAAGCATCACCGCCGCCGCGCACGGACGCGACGCCTCACCATGCGCCGCTTCGTCACCGACAGGGCGCGCCGCGCGGTGGCCGCTTCCCTACGCGCCGCCACCAGACCAGCCGCGCCGTCCCCGTCTCGGTCCCTGGCTCCGGCGCTGTCTCGACCTTCCCCTTCCCCGGCTTCGGCGATGGCGTCCTACATGGCAAGGGCCATGTCCACTTCGGCCGCCGGTGCGCCGCCAGTGTCACTTGACACCATCAACCCCAAGGTGTGACATTTACCTTTTCACCGACCCCTTTTCTGCTTATTGGATTCGTGGTCAATCGAGCAATTCGGCCCTAGGATGGGAGGACGAAATTTTTGATTTTTGCTAGGGATAGTAAGGTCTGTGTGTTCGAGGTTTATATGTGTGAAAGTGGGGCTCGAATCTTCTTGTGTGTATGGATAATTTGGTAAAAGCTACATTTGTATTTCTCAGCAGCAATGCGATTCTAATAACCTAAACTTAAGCTTTCACATTCATGCTGGCACACTGCATTATCTTATCTGATGTGATTTGGTCTGTTCTTCTAGGTCTTGGAGTTTAAATATGCTGTTCGTGGAGAGATTGTAACACATGCGCAGGTATGCGGAATTGTTTCTTCACATTTAGCAGGAGTTTTTGTTGTCCCGAATATATTTATAGTAGATGTCAAGTATGGAGTACGAATCAGTCAATTACTGCCTGTTGTCCCGAGTATATTTATAGTAGATGTCAAGTATGGAGTACGAATCAGTCAATTACTGCCGTACTTGACATTGCAGAATTTTTACTTATTTGCACTGTTTCTTGTCTATGTTTAATCCTAGTATGATTGCTTAGAAACTCGAATCATGGTCTAGTTTTCTTATGCAGAACTTAGAAGAAGAGTTACATAAAAATCCAGAATCGCTTCCTTTTGACGAGGTTTGTATTGTGATTCCATCAACTCTACCTCCTGTTGGAAGTTTTTTTTCCAATACACTTATTCTACCAATGGATTTACCTTCAACATCCTAACTTAATGCAGATACTATATTGCAACATTGGCAATCCTCATTCCCTTGGTCAACAACCAGTTACATTTTTCAGAGAGGTGAGTTGTATGCCTTCGATTCTAGTTATGTGATGAATGCTTGTTCGACTGTTGCTTACTTGGCCATTGCTTTTATCAGGTCCTCTCTTTATGTGATCATCCAGCTCTCTTGGACAAAAGTGAGACTCATGCTCTATACAGGTACATAAGCCACTCGATCTTAGATGAGTACAAGTAAATTAGTGTGAAATGTTTAAATATTTTTCCTTACCTTATTTTTATACAGTAGGTTGTTATGATAGTGATGGATTTTCATGAATCTTAAGCAAATGTTGACCAAGTGACTGTATAAATCTTTTCAAACAATAGTTGCCTCAGCAGTAATGGCTAAGAATTTTACTTAGGCTTAGCAAGGTGGACCAAGTGTGTGTATCAATCATTTTAAACAGGTTGTGACTTAGAAGTGCATACATAACAACATAAGTGCAAGAAGTACAATAGCTGCTCTGCATACCCCTTTTGTAGTTAGTAGCCCGCTCTTTACTTGGGGAATTGATTTACTCTTTATTGTAGTTTTTTGTCCTAGACACCATTTTTCTGGTGCATATACTGAAGGATTATGCTGGAACTAAGTCTCTGGTGAAGGTTTGAGGCTAAGGCAGATATGAATGTCCATGTGATCTGTTCATTTTATAAAACCCAAACCTCCTGCGATTTTCACTCAATGGCCACATATCATCACACTGGTCATAGTTTCCTAATTATGCATCTTTGCGATTGCATCTGAGTGTAGTTGCATGTACGACTATTTGATATGTCACAAGGTTGTGAACAACTTTGGTGATAAGTAGTAGCCTCATTACTCATGTTGCTTGCTGCATTTAAGAATGTTGATATACGTGTTTTCATACAGTTCAGATGCTATAGAGAGAGCATGGCAGATTCTAGATAAGATCCCAGGAAGAGCGACAGGAGCATATAGCCATAGTCAGGTATCTATCTACATACTCTTAGAAGAATGTTGTCATAATTTTCTATCTTGGCCACTCACGTAGCTGTCTGTTTCAGGGTATAAAAGGTTTGCGTGATGAAATTGCTGCCGGTATTGCTGCCCGTGATGGTTTCCATGCTAGTGGAGATAACATCTTCCTGACAGACGGAGCAAGCCCAGCAGTATGTATATTGTATACTGGATTAATATGGACAGTGATAATCATTTACAAGCACCAAGGGCATTGGTTCTTCCAGTTAGAAGTCAAGCCTAACTGTACATATCGATCCGCTTGCCATTACTAATCCAGTTTAATTTCTTTTTCACCTAGGTGCGCATGATGATGCAGTTACTGATAAGGTCTGAGAAGGATGGCATTCTTTGCCCTCTTCCACAATACCCGCTGTATTCTGCATCAATTACTCTTCATGGTGGCTCTTTTGTATGTTCTATGACAATGCTTCTGTTGCTTAAAGTGTTGGATCTCCATGTTTGATGATCTGATTTCTGAAACAAATTTGGCTTCAGGTTCCTTATTATCTCGACGAAGAAACAGGGTGGGGGCTGGAGGTCGATGAGCTTAAAAAACAACTAGATGAGGCTCGATCTAAGGGTATCACTGTCAGAGCGCTCGTGGTCATAAATCCGGGAAACCCAACTGGACAGGTTATTATTAATCATCTTTTATCTGCAAAAAGGCAACAAAAAAAACTTTTAAGTAATATAATAGGATTGCGTTACATGCTCATTCGCATTAGATAAACAGCTTTACCGATTAGAACATGACAGACAGACAGACAATTTAATAATTTATGAACATGTCCTCTATTAAGTCTTCTTTTTTGAAGAAATTTGATCTTGGTAAGTGATTAGTTAACACTTTTACTTTCACAAGGTTCTTGCTGAGGAAAACCAAAAGAAGATTGTTGAATTCTGCAAGAACGAAGGACTTGTTCTTCTTGCAGATGAGGTGAGTCTCGAATATGTATTCAAAGATTTGCTTGTGTCAATATACCCAATCTACGAGTTTGGTAGGTATTCTAAGCATATTCATTCATCTAACCTAGGTTTACCAAGAAAACATATATGTTGAAGATAAGCAATTCCACTCGTTCAAAAAGATTGCGCGGTCCATGGGATACACTGATGATGATCTTCCTTTGGTATCGTTCCAGTCAGTTTCGAAAGGTAATTGAATCTTTCTATTGACTGCAGTCCTTTTTGTTATACGTCTCTTAGCATATGGTAAGGCCTTTTGTGTGTCCTGCTAGGTTACTATGGAGAATGTGGAAAACGAGGAGGCTACATGGAAGTAACTGGATTTAATGCCGATGTAAGGGAACAAATTTACAAGGTGGCATCAGTGAATCTTTGTTCAAATGTCTCTGGCCAAATTCTCTCTAGCCTCATAATGAACCCACCCAAGGTTAGTATATAATTATAGAGAAGTTGCAATGTGGAATAATTATGGAACCTATATAGATGATTACTCCTTTTACAGGCTGGGGATGAATCCTATGAATCCTTCATGGTAGAGAGAGATGGTATTCTTTCGTCTCTGGCTCGGCGTGCAAAGGTTTGTCCCACCTTTTTTTGAATGCTTGCACCTATTTTTTAAGATTGGTTGATTATAAACACAATGCTCCAGTAGAACTGCAGCCTTAATGTATCGCTTCCCTTTCCGCGCTTTTAAGCTTCATCACCTGAAGATATTCGAGGAACTTGTCATCGTAATCTTTCTTCACCTTATTACATAGGCCTTGGAAGAAGCATTCAATAGTTTGGAAGGCATCACCTGCAACAAAGCTGAGGGCGCAATGTATTTGTTCCCTCGCCTTCACTTACCCCAGAAGGCGATTGGAGCTGCCCAAGCAGCTGGTGCTTCCCCAGATGCATATTATGCTCTCCGCCTTCTTCAAGCCACTGGAATTGTTGTTGTTCCTGGCTCTGGATTTGGCCAGGTTGGTAGTCTCAAGCCTCAGTAAAAGCTGTAAGGTTTTGTGTGGTTCAGAGCATGATTGAGTTTGCATTAACATTTTCTGCTGCATATTAATTTTGTGCAGGCTCCTGGAACATATCATTTTAGATGTACGATCTTGCCACAGGAGGACAAAATACCTGCAATCATATCCAGGTTTACGGAATTCCATGAGAAATTCATGGACGAATACCGTGATGGAGCATCCACCAGTTCTAAAACTGAAAATGTAGGAGATAAAACTACTGGAAGTGGAGGCGATAAAACTACCGGAAGTGGAGGCGATAAAACTGAAAGTGGAGGAGATAAAACTACTGGAAGTGGAGGAGATTAAGCGGTCAACTCAAACTTTGAATACAACCAAGTTTCTGTCGAAATAAAGAAGATCATGCAATCGAGCCAACCCCCGGTTCAGTGGATGGATCAACCTAACTTGCCCCAGCTTCTTTTACATGAAGGTCTTGAATCAGACCTTACAAAATCTGTGTATGTGCAAAACCGTGCCCTTTTTGCCTTGTGAGGTGTGTCATGGGCTTGGAGATGTAAGAGATTGCTACTAGAATGTGATGGGGAAATCTTACTGTGCAGATGTTGAGTTGTGTGATGGGAGCTTGGTCTTATACTCTGTTAATTGGCAAGTCTGCTTGTAAAAACCATACTGCACATAGTGTCAAACGCAACCCCTATGATGCTACATGTTTGATCAGTGGGCATCATAGACCACTTTTTTTATCCCAACTCCTGAGCTTGTCAACGCGCAGCTTTATTTTACAAAGCAAACACATCCTCGTGGCAAAATTTGTATAAACTTCACGTCCTTTACGAGCACTCGTGAAATTATTTGTTCTCCTAGAGGGATGTATGTACTTACTCTCTGTTTTTTAATATAAGATGTTTTAACATTTGTTCACATGCACATATGCGCATGTAAACAAATGTATGTAGACATGTATTAATGTGCATGTTCACTCACTTTAGTATGTATCTAGACAACATGTGCAACATCTAAAACATCTTCTTATATATATTAAAAAACGGAGGGAGTAGCAGCCATTTTTATTTTGTTGAGGGACAATAGATGAGTAGAACATTTTCCCTGGGCCTCTAAATGGTGACCCGGGGAGGTGGTCCATGTCTCCAACTACATTACACAGATGGGCCCAAAAGTGTCTCGTTTGGTCGTTCCACGATCCTGGACCAGCAACCACCAGTGTTGGTAGATTCAGATTCAGATCGTTGCCTTCCTCGATCCATATCAGTTTTTTTTTTTTTTTTTTTTTTTTTTTTTTTTAGTCAACAGGGAGGGTTACAGAGTTGTCGAGGTCAAGCATCCGAAGAGCACAGTCCGGACCTGACCCTAACCATGTCATAGTTCTATCCTGTGTCCTAGCAAACTTTGCTAGGGCATCACTAACCCTGACCTGAGTACGACTAGCTTTAGTAACTAAGCAACAACTATCTAAAGAAACTAGCCGTCTGATATCATTAACTAGTACATGAAAATTCGAGCGATCATCAACCAATGACTTGACAGCATCAACCAGGAGTGACGAGTCTGTTTCGATAATCAAAGGAAGCTGGGAATGCTGCCTCGATAGCTTTAGACCCTCTAGACAAGCTTCCAACTCCGCTTCCAGGGCATCACTGCAGTTTAACAGTGCACGACAAGCCATAAAAATAACTGAACCATCATCTCGCCTCAAAATCATGCCAGTACCAGCTCTTCCATCGCTGGTTGAGAGAGAACCATCAATAGACAGTTTGATCCATCCAGTATCAGGCTTACACCACACCTTGACAGGAGAGTTTGAGGATGCCTTGTCTGGAATAGTATCCAACACAAGCATAGGACCTTTGCCTTTGACAATGGCTGAGGTGGGCTGAACTTTAATCTCACGTAGCAGGTTCCGATATCCCACGAGGAAAATCCTCGAACTGGTAACCGAGGGTAGCGGTTTTTGATGTGTGTATTCGTTCCTGCAGTACCAGATCCTCAGTTCACGATTCACATTACGGTTTTTGCGTTTTCTCCTGTTATTACTTGGCTCGATTCGCCAACCTGACGAAATTGGCCAAAGGAATCGCGCAGAATCCCGTGTTGGAGCCGTAGGCAAAAGTCGCCATGATCGGTGGCTGCGAGATGTAAAAACACAATGATCCCCTACTCGCATTGTGAACCGTCGTTCCATCATTTTCCTTGGCGTTCTCGTGTGATGCATCCATGATTCCCGGACGGTCCCCTACCGCCCGTTTCTTCTACCCACCACGCGGAACGGGATCCTCTGACTTTGCCCACCCTGACTTTCACGCAGCCCTCGCTCGATCCACAAGAGAACAGAATCCCGATGTAGTTCAGCACTTCACATTCTCGCAAAAACAGGATCGGCTGTTGCAGGATGTGTTCTTCCCGATGTAGTTACTGCGGGTCTGCGGCGGTAAAGGGTCCCAAACTCCAATGTGTAAGAAGAAAAATAAAAGCATATGCGACATCAGGCTGACTCCCAATGTGTAAGAAGAAAAATAAAAGCATATGCGACATCAGGCTGTTGCTGGTTTAAGCTACGCTAAAGCTGCCGTAAGCACGCTTTGACGGAGCTTTGTTTGCGCTCGCTAAAGCATGCAGCTCAGCCACACGACGGCCCAAAGCGAAGGGGCCATGCATGCATAGAACAAAAGCAAAACCACGCACACGTACGCACGCTAGGCACTCGTGCAGTTGATAGCCTAGCGCGATATGAAACTAGACGATTCTGCGCCAAAATTTCGCTTCTTCTTTTTTTCAGTCTATGCACGGAGACGACGCAGGACATGGTATCCGGCTGCCGGCGAAGCAGGCTCCGACGACGAGCGACACCGTGTCCGTCAGTGGAGCGGAGCACCCAAAGCCGCACTGCTCTCTGCTTCGGAAGCAGCTTTCGCTGTTGCATGGACGGCCTGGTGGTGGGCACGCACTTGTGCCAACCAACACAGAAAACACCACTGGTTTCTATAGTGTTTTGTTTCTCCTCCAGCTTACTTTTTCTGCCACTACTTGGTTAGTTTCTTTTTTTTTAGAATACATACGCCCGAAGGCGTATGCTACTTGTATTCAACCGATAAGGAAAACATTACAAGACCGAATACAAGCAGTAAATCAAAAGGATACAAATTAAGGCACTTCTGCCTCACACCAACACGAAGAACATCCAGGTAAACAGAACATCAGAACAGTCCTTCGTCTTCCTCACGACCGAAGAACAGGCAGACCTCCCGTCGAAGCCAACACCTGCAGAGTCGCACAGCAGAGCAAGAAGAGCTCCTAGCCCAAAGGCGATGACGAGCCGCAGCAGCCACCAGCTCCAAGGAACTGGATCTAAAACCGAAGAAAGGATCTCGGCCGGGGACGCACCCCGAGCAACTTCCGCACCGGATCTGGGCCCGCCGGCAACCCACCTCCGAGGAAGTGGCCAGACCCCTCACCTGCAAACCACACAGCCCAGCAGCAGCAACCACCAACTCCACCAACCCGCACCTCCCCTCGCCACCACGGCCGGCCGGAGACCATGGAACAGTAGAGCAGCAACTCGCATCCACCCCACTCCCCACCAGAGCACACCACCTCACAAGCCCAGCGCCGTCGCGGGAGGGGACGACAGCACAGCGAAAAAGGGCCGGAGGACCAGGACCCCAAAGCAGACAGCCGCCACCGTCGCCACAGCAACCGCCTGCCAGAGACGGAGACTCGATAGAACCGAAGATCTCCGAGCACCAAAAGACGCCAGCCCCCCGACGACAACTTGGTTAGTTTCTTGGACAAGATGAATCATGTGCATTCAGCGGGAGCAGACCGCCCACCTCCACCCTCAAAGGTGGCATCGCTTGGTCGCTCCCTCCAACTAACATCGCTGCTCCTCCTTGCCTGGAGGCGCACGACCTCCATCACGCCTGCCCCCGCCGCTCATGGCGAAACCCGCTAGCGAACAAGCCAAAATCTAGTGCCGACGATGACTAATTTCTCGTCGGAGCAAACTAACCCTAGCGTCTGCAGGAATCAAATCGCGACGGAGATGTCCGAGGGCGAACCCTAAATGCTACCCATACCCGTTAATATAGTGTTGGAGGCAACGCTTATCCAGATCTCCGGATAAAATTATCCGGGCTAGGCCGATATGCGGTGTGTGTTCAGGACATAAAAAGGGCACAACCCACATATCGGCCGTAATTTTCTCAGGGCGGGGCTTAGGATGACTCCAACGGGGCGACGCATCGAGTCCGCGCGCGTCCGTTCCTATCCGCGGGAGCCAAAAACACGGCCCAACGGGGCGACGCAAACGGACCGCGGTCCGTTTTTCTGTCCGCCGCGACCCAATCCTGGCCCAAATTTGGTCAGGTTTGCGTCGGCCGCGGACGCGCGCGAAACGCTCGTCTGTCCTCCCCGTATCCGCCCAGGCCCCGCGTGTCATACACTATAACGGCTAGAGTGGCCACCTACCCCCATTAACTGTGGGCGGTGGAGCTCTTTAAATGGAGCCGGCCGGCCAAACCCTAGAGCTCTCCTCCCCAGCCACGGCGGCCACCACCTCCAAGCACAGATCCACGCGCCGGAATGGATCCGTCGCCGCCGCCGCAGCATCTGGTGGACCAGGTCGAGCGAGCGCATATGAGCGCGCGCGGGCGCTATCGCGACAGCTTCTCGCGCCGGATGGTGACCAGCCCTTCATGGGTCAGCATGATTCCGCAGCCGCCGTGGCCACGGCTGTCGGACGACGAGAGAAGGGCGGTGGAGGCCGCGTACTCCGACTCCATCGACAACGACGAAGAAGATTACGCCGCCGGAGTCACGGCGGGCAGCGCGCCGCCAGAGCCCCCCATCGGCGTGGGCGGCTATGTCCACAACTCCGAGGAGTAGGCGGCGCGGGCATCCCACATGCAGCTGAACGCTCAGAGGGCGGACGCGTTCATGTCCGCCGCGCTCGCCTGCGCCGACGCTGCACAGGAGGCCGAGACGGCGAACGCGCGCAAAGCCATCGAGAGCGTTGCGCGCGCGGCGCACCGCAAACAGCACCGTGAGGCAGCCGCCAAAGGAGCTCCGACTGATGTCGTATATCCCCGCCGGCGTGGCCGCCTATGTGCGACCAATTTTGCACTGAAGCCGGCGCCGCTACGTGTTTCGTAGCTATAAAAGGATCAATGAGGAGGAGCCAGCTAGTCCGCGGCTGGCCACAGACATGATGAAGGAAGAGCCAGCAAGTTTGTGGCCGAACGGGCTTGCGGCTGGACGTTCCTCAAGGCCGTAGCCCCTCTTTGATCTTCCCCTTGCCGGTGAGTGGTCGGTTATTAATTTCCTTTATTATGTTTGTTAGTTTAGTTTTAGGTTTCATGTCGGGAGGCAGACCGCCGACGTTCACATCTGGCCGGCGGAGGAGGAGGACGAAAAGTCCTAGATTTACTAGGTCTTTTATTATGTATTTTCAGTTTCCATATATGTAATCCTTATTATTAAGAAAAATGTTTGGGGAAAAAAAAGACCGGCGGACACAATGCGACGGCCCCGTTGGGTGCATTGGCCAGAAAACGCGGACATGGGCCACACGTGAGTCCGTTTGTCGACCTAAACGAATAAAACGCGGATCAAATGCGTCTTTTTGCATCGCCCCGTGGATGCTAGAGATGCTTTAATGAAATATAGAACTCTTGGTCCCAAGATAAAATACAACGAAACGCATGTCCCGTAGAAATGTCTCTGCCTTCGACACGGGAATCAAGAAAACAGTGGAAGCCGGTGGTAACAGATGAACAATAGGTCAATTGGCACCAAAAAAGTCCATTTTCAACCCTAAACTTGTCGAAATGAACCCTGAACTCCAAATTACTGGAACAAATCATCTCAACTCGCTACCTACACTACACAAATCAATTGGTCAGACGGCGACCTCCATTCTCGGCTCGAAGGAGAAGGCGGCCACAAAGTCCGTGGCCTCGCCGCCGTCTCCGCCCGCCCACCGCGGCAGCTCCTCCCACCGGTCGCTAGCCACGTCGCACAAGAAGCAGCCGTTTTGACCGCCGGCCTCGCCGGAGCTGACGCACACCATGACGCGGTCACCGTGGCCGACGCAGTTCACGTCGGCCTTGGCGCCGTAGAAGGCGTGCGACATGGCCGGCGGCATGGCGGCCACCTGCCGCCACGCGCGGCCGCCGGCGGAGAACTCCCACACCCTCAGGCTCGCCGTGTCCAGGTACTCCGTGAGAACCACCACGTAGGCCCGCCCGTCGCAGGCCACGACGTCGATCGAGTACTCGTGGTGCACGGGCAGGATCCGCGGGAGCTCCTTGAAGACGCGGCGGGCAAGGTCACAGGCGACGACCGCGCCCGAGTTGCTCAGGAAGTAGGCCACGGCGTCGGCGCCGTCGGGGCGGGAGTACGTCACGGCGGATGAGTACTGCCGAGACGCGGTGCGCTGCATGTTCGACGCCATCACGACGCCGGACTTGCTCAGGAAGTAGACCGTGCCGTCGCCGTCCTCGTCGTCGTCCTCCTCTTCGTTGTCGTCGTCGTCGGCGCGCGGGGCCGGCGCGTCCACGGGCGAAGCGTCTAGCTTCCGTGAGAGCGCCACCGCGTCCTCCCACGCGTTCGTGGTGGAGTCGAACACCGCCATGGACAGGTCCGGGAGCTTGCCCAAGATGAGGACCACGCGGTACGGGGAGCCGTACATGGCGACGGCGTGGAGCGGGGCCGTCGTCGGCGGGGGCGGGAGCGCGCGGGAGGCGCCGGTGAGCGGGTTGGCGACGGTGAGCGCGCCCGAGTCAAGCGCACGGTAGAGCGCGAGCCCACCCGCGGCGGCCACGGGCAGTGCGCCCAGGCTTCCTCGGCGGCACCGCGCCCAGGCTTCCTCGGCGGCGTCGAACGCGACGAAGGGGCGGTCCTCGTGTCGGTCGGAGAGCATGAGGAACCAGGGGTCGCGGGCGGGGACGCGGGCGCACGCGGCGAGGAAGGCGGGCGACCCCGCGGCCTCGCGCCACCGCCGGCACACGCCCCGGAGGCGGAAGAAGCTGGCGGGCGGGAGGCGCGCCAGGACGCGCTCGAGCATGTCCTCGTGGAGCTGCCCGAGCTCGGGCGCATACAACTCGCACTTCCGTTTCTTGCTGCCGCCACTCAAAGCCACTGACGCCGCCGCCATGTCCTCTGAACTCCAAGAACTTGGAGCGAACAGAGGAAAACAGAGAGTGTGAGTGGCGTGGAACCTGCGACTGGTCACCAGTGGTGTCGCCGGCTTTATATGTGGCGTCCGCGTGAGTGGAAGCAGAGAAGAGTGGTGGGGAGGAAGGTTCGTGTGGAGGAGACGGGGTGGTGGAGGTGGAAGAGGAGGAGGAGGCTCTTTTTGTTCGCGTTGACAAGCAAAGCGAAAGAGAAAGATGCACTTTGGGAGGAGCTCGGGCTCGCTGGGTGCGCGTGTGGGCGTGGGAGCGGTGGCTGGTGGTGGTAGGGTGAGCGTGGCGCGTGCACTGCCTTGTCTGCTCTCCGGCCGCCGTAGTCGTGAATATATAGAGCCGAGCAGCTTGAGGCCAACTGGACGGCAGCGTGACTGCGTGAGATGGTAATTGGTAATCTCTTCTATAAAGGCCCGTAGCCTACCCGCCCATCCCCCAGCTTGCCCCTCCGGCCATTTCCGTGCGTGGATCAGAGGTGAATAGTGTAAAAACGCATGGGTGTTTTACTGCTAGTCGTTGGATGCGGTCGAAGACACTTTTCACCCATTTGAGTGAATAGTAACATCCCGTTAAGTCAATGACGGATGGGTCCGGGGTCCACAAATCAGAGGGTGAGTTCACCTCGTGTGCGTCGCTCTCATTTTGCCCACGCCCGCAACGACACAAAACTCAGCCCCGGTGAAACCCTAACCCAATCCACGCTCGCCTCTCCTCCCCAATCTGTATCTGCTCTCTCCTCCACTCCCGTGCTTGCTCTCTCCAGCTCGCGCCGCCGCCCCTCCCAGCTCGTCCGCTGCTCCGTCTCGTGCTCTCGAATCCCACCGGCGGCTCGGATGGCCGGCGACCTGGCGTTGCGCTCAACAAGGAAGGGTGGCTCCGTCCGATGCGGCTGTTGCCAGAGCAGGGAAGGGCGGCGCCGGTTGCTGCTGGATCTTCGGTGGCAGCGGCGGCGTCCAGGCTGGAATGGACGGCGGCGAGCAGGTAAGGGTGAGATCGGTTGCTGCGGGAGCTCCAGCGGAGATGGCGTTTGGACTGGAACGGGGCGGCCGCGAGCAGGGATAGAACCAGGAGAGCTGCAACTGGCCACTCGCTGGTACCCCCATTCTTTCTTATTCCATTACGGATCAAGATTCGTCCTTTCTTGATTTGATTTTTTCTGACCATTCTTCTCCTCCGTTTCAGATCGACTGGGCAAGAACTGGCCTGGATATTTGTATTCCAGCTTTCCAGAGTGAACCGTCCTGGAGGAAGGATTTGAAATTCATCCATGGGCGTGTGAAGAAGGGGAGAAGATGGCCTGAGCGTCATCGCCCCTCCTCGGTTCGTTCTCCTCTGGTGGACGGCGGCAGACTGGTGGACGACCGCGGCAAAAAGCAGCAGGTATGAGCTTGTGCTGTCCTGGACTTTTGTTGGAGAAAATGGAGCAGCTGGTTCAAAAGCTTGACGACCTCTCATTTTCTTTTTCCTACAGGGACGGGAATCGATTATCGGCGGCCGATACCGAGGCTGTGAGCACTGGCGACGAAGACTAAGGCGACCACCTGGGGCTGCCGAATCCGTTCTGCAGTTTCTCCACTCGAGGTATGGCAAACGTTTCTGAACCCTGATTATTTTAGTCTCCATTCCTCCGTCCATGTCCAGATTTGATTCAGAAAGTACACTATTTGGGAATGTGTAGATGGAGAATTTGCACAGGTTGATTGTTGTAATATGTCATGCTTCCCTTTCATAATTGGAAAGCTACTAATGTTGTCTTTTCAATTTCTACCACTAAAAGCACATGTCACGTTAAGCTCAGTTGCATAATTTTGTTTTTCCTTTGATTTGATACAAGGCCTACTAAGAATGTGTTCCCTGATGCGTCTCATAGCAGCTTGGAAGTTTTCCCGTGCTGATCTCTCTGTTTCAGGTTCTTGACAACATTCATTTTGCTTCAGATTTATTTTGCCGATGGAGGCATTGGACAATAGCAAGAATATCAATGATTTAGGAAAGGTAAGCATACCAATTCTGAGGTATTAAACCGAACTGAACTTTCGTCAGCAGGATTTTCTTTCTCTACATGCTTGGCCGCATTTTAAGCTTGTCTTAACTAGCTGATAACTGTGAATCTATTTGCTACATGTTGCTAGGTGGTGCTAAGTCCCTCAATTTCTTTATTGATACGGACTGCATCTGCAGACCCTGGTGACTTGGAGGTGATGAATCAATTCCTCTCTGGTTGGTGTTTTATATTATGAATTTAGTTCTTTCAGTTCTGATTTTTATGTATTTCAGTTAGGGCATGAAGGACAGAAAGGTCGCACAAAAAATTGGGTGCCTTTTGGTGTAGGTCTGCACGCACTAACTTTACTGGTTCTATTCCAGCTCTCACCACATGCTAAACTGTAAGCACATTTTTCACTTGCAATCACTTAAGGTCTGATATTTGTGTATGACTGCCAGGAAAGCTAGCTCACAGCATGGCTGTTCGTGTTGTACAGGGTCGGATCAGTGGTACTCACCACATGGTGTCGAGAGCTCGGCTTGCGGAGCAGCTCCAGTTGCAGAGCACCGAGGTCATGGCCGCGCTTCGCGTTGTCGCCGTTGTCGAGGCTGCAGGACATCATGGTGGTCTACATGGTGGTGGTGAACCTGGTGGACATCGTGGTTGTGGACAGCTTGGTTGGCTTATTTATTTATAGGGCTGTTTGAAAAAACAGCATGCACTTGTGCACCATACTTAATATACTTCTCTATTCAGGTTACTTGCGTACGACTGAAGCATGAGAATATATTGGTTCAGAAAATAAGAACATCAAAAATTGGTCTGTATTTCTACTTTCCCAGGAGATGGGCAGATGATATATTATTGTCTTCGAGTTTATATAAATTCGCTATTGTTCCTGCAGGATGAGAAGATGGATTCAATGGAAGCCAAACATGTGGGTATTTATTTAGAAATGGCAATCTTTATCACAGGAATGGTTTCAATTGGTTACTCCAACAAACACTGCTAGGAATAATGTGTGTTCACTAGATGAAAGATGGCCTTTCTTGTTTTACAGCTATGAGCAATTATGTGATAAATCTTGTCTCTTGAGTTGCACTTACTCCATTATTGTTGTAGATGAGTGCTCGTATGCTAATCTTAGTTAATGTGTAGTTGCGTTGAAGTTTTCTAGGTAGCCTTGAAAAAATCTCTTGAGGTTTCCATACATAGTTGGGATTACCGAGTCTGCACAATCACTAAGATTTTATTACTCTGCCGTGAACATTGGTGCACATATTTAGAACAGGGCAGAGGGGTTATTTTGAAAATATGTGCACATAAGTTATCCATCCTTCTTTTATATTCTTTGCATTCGTGCATTTTTTTGAAAATGTGTGCACTATAGTGCCTTTTTTGTCTACCACTGATTTGTGAGAATTGCAGTGACACAACTATTCATCTTTCTTTTGTCGTGTGGACTGAACTGAGGGAGAAACCATAGAAAGACAAGCATATTTTAGGTTGAGGTTGAGGTTGCTGCTTGGCTGTGATGCCTTTGATTTTAGGTTTAGGTTGTGCAAGCATAATTTTTATAGACTAAAAATGGCCATTGTTACATTGCCTATATATCATGCTTCTAATTGCATTGGCGTAACAATGGAAATGCAGATTCAGGGAGAGCATCTCCATGGTCTGCTCGCAGCTCCGTACATGAACATTGAAGGAAAATTATTCCAACCAATTAAGGAAAAAAGAATCTTCAGTCCTTCATCCGAGGTAAAACCTTGCCTTCAAACGTGACTATTCTCCCCACCGTGTTTACAGTAGACTGGGCATTGTGGTGGTCAGTCGCCGCTTTCGTTGAGGTTTGTCGCCTTTCGCTCGGCCAGATGGTTGCTTCTCCCCACCGTGTTTACCCTCTGATTTTCTCAGCTCGATTACATGGTTGATTTTTCTGATCATGCAGCTGACCGTCGTGTGATGTTTGTCTTGATCATACTCTTTTTGCAGTGTGGTTAATATGTCCTTAGGTTGAGCAGAAAAGCGTACACACAGGAATTTAATAGTAAATTCGTTCGAGGAGTTCATTATCTTGCAGGTGTGTGTGTGTCTTTCCTTTCCCTTTTTTACACGTGTCGGTTGCCTTCCTATGATGCACTTTCTACAGCAGCACACGTCTCGCATCAGATGGATTCTCTTATTTTCATATCATCCTGGCTTTCAATACATGCTTATGTCCTTCTTTTGTTATAGTCTGTCAAGTGTCAACCATGTATTTCTTAGGCTTTTCACAATCTATGCTGTCAGTCAAAGTAGGTTTTGTAGTGCATTATCTGACTTCCGAGAGAATGAGATGATCATGGCATGTCATTGTCTATGGTCTTCTATTTCTTAATATGCTAATATTGCTAGCTCACATTCATGTTTGTCGTTCCCTAAGCAAAAGAGATGGGAAACATATTGTCTTTTAGCCTGGTTATGAGTTATTGTTTGTTTCAGTCGATCTTTTTTTGTGGTTTCAACTTTAGATTGTATTTACCATTTAAGAATTGTGCAGGTATATTCCCACTTAATTCAACGATTAGACGAAACCTTATTTTCTCAATGTTTGTGCTGTGTATACCAGATAATTCCACCTTCAGATTTGATCCATTTGTGAACTGCATAGAGGTTTGCCGATTGACCCAGTTACGGATTTTGACTCCTTTATCTTGTCATATGTTTTTTGTATAATGATGTGGTAATTATCAACTAAACTATATTTGAAATTTGATTAGCTATGTGCAATTTGAGTTGACTAAGCTAATAGTAATGGGCACGTGTAAGTTCAAAAATGCAAATGCAAGGTCAATTTCTGGGCCTAGCTCAAGTGACAGAACCTTCAGTGAACTGAAATTGCTATAAGTGATGGTTTTCAAGTAATACTAAATTTCAAGGAAGTACAATTTTTAATGCTCTTATGATAAGAGGGGATTTTTCCTGCCATTAGTTCATGTATGCCTTACTTCTTTCAGAATGGGCTTTTTACATATTCCACCAAGTTGATTGATAGGAGATGGATATGTGTGCTCTACAAGGACCCAAGAGGAAAGCAAAAGTTAAGAAAGGAATATTGCTTGAATATTTTCGAACACAACTTTCTTTCTGCACCCCTCTGAAGTTTTACTTAGCTTGGCTTTGTTGGTGTACATGATATAATGTTGGATATAGGACAGGTGTAATATTCGATATACAAAAATTGCAACCTTTTTGATACAGGACATGTTTAGTGTTGGATATATAAACGTCTGGATGATCTGTGCATCCCAGTTCATTTATTGTTCTTCTTTCATGCTTAATTCTTTGATAACTGAAGCTTGATCTTCTCTTCTATCTGCGAACAGGCTTCGAGAACCTTACAGATGGGCTGCATTAGCCTGAAGCATTTTTTGCGTAATTTCTGTGGAGTGATTCAGACAGAGGCGATGGGTGGAGCAGTGCTCGATCCCAAAAGCTCAGAGGCGATTCAGTCAGAGTCGACGACGGAGACGGCTGACCACTCCGTGACCACGCCTCTGCCTTTGGTAAGTGCATTTTACGGTTGTAATGTATATACATCTGGATGTCTGTTTTGTTCTTTAAATCAATCAAGTTACCAGCATGTCCGTTCTGTTATTTTAATCAATAATTTTATGATAATTGTTTTATTTGGAATATCTCAAAAATGGTGTTGTTCTCTCCTATATGTCACCCACACACTTCGTAACTTGCTCTCCTGTTTTTATGCGTTCTCTTTGTCGTAAGATTGCTGCAGGCAAAGTTGCCATTTTGACTGGGCTTGCTCAGTTGTATTTAATTAGCAATGTATTACTTCATTTAATTTGACGTCTTGGGTTATTGTCTCACTTCATTTAATGAGAAATATAAATTTATGGATCATACGTTGATGTCAATTTACGTGTGGTGTGTGCTTGTCTAAAACTTATTCTCTCGTTCTTCATGCTCAAATTGACATTATTTCAGTTAAATTATCACATCAATTGTATATCTTAGCGCTAGAAAAATTAGTGCGGATGTTCCCATTTTCCTATTTTGCTACCAATACTAACCACTGGACAGTGAATTCCAGTCACGGACAACGACATACATGCAAAGCACACACAACTTATGGTTCGAATTATGTCTTGCTTTTTGCCAAGTGCACCGGCGGCGCAACGGGTACCGGAACCAGCATACAACAACATATATCGGCACTAAAACAATATAAAAAAATTATGGTTCATATTCAGTCCCATTTTCCCCACTTGCGTCATGGAAAAATCAAAAAATTGGGCATAAGCGGAGGAGCCGCGAAACCCCGGCGAGTGGTCTTGGTCGTGTGAAAACTTTCATATGGAGGCAACGAGGGCCGGAAGAAATAAAAACGAAATGATTTGGCGGTTTGTTGAACTAACATGGGGTTGCTGATATCTGGAGACACCATACCGGTTTTACGTGTTTATGCCTCAAACTTCCTTACAAACTAAAGTCGGTAAATCTCAATCTCGGACAGCAACATACATGCAAAGCACATAAAACCTATGGCTAAACTATAGTCTTGTTTTTGGCATTTACCGAATCGAGAACAAACTCGGACAACAACCTACATGCATAGCATATAGAACGCCTTGCGAACCAGGTTGAGAAACACATCGACGATGTGGAGCTAAACCCCATGAACAAGCATAAGCTGCTCGACAGGATGTTACTGAATCTCACACCCAGAGAAAGGATGGAGGCATTTCCATTCAAGCCACTTGTGATAAGCATCAAGCCGCCTACTCCGCAAAAGAGGTTATCTTCCTCTCGATGATGAATACTAGGGTAGTGATTGCTGCGATTTGGCCTTTAAATTCAGACCCGTACGCTTTTCTATGAGCTATGTCTATAGACCAAACTTCTGTTCTAAACAATAGGCGAAATAAGTATATTATTAGCGTTGCGACAATGCTACACTACTCAGCGTACCATCTCCTCTGTATTAGACCAAGTAGTTTATTATTTAGTAATTTGTTTATGTTATGTCCTTTGACCAGTTTGAAATCCATTTTTAATTGGTGCTTCATGCAAACAGCTTCAACATTTGTAGGTCAGTATCCATATGTAACCGAGCTTAATGAGTGCAGAGAAAATTAGTTGTTTGAGTTATTTCTTCACACTCTATTTTGTAATCGATCAAAAACATCAAAACGCAAGTTGAAGATCATATGGCTCATAAATAGATACTCTAACTAAAAATATATGGATATCAAATACATTTGTGTGTTCTACAGGAATATTAATCGTTGATATCCTACTTCACACTAAAGTATTCGATCGATATGTTTTTAAGATGAAACGTGCCATGTCGAATTGAAAATGACTGCCAACTACCTACATGAAACCGCCTTAATTTCAATAAAATGATGGTCATGAAAACATAGAGAGCATATGACAACAATACGGTATTGCTTCCGGTAGTTGCGCAGTTGCGCAACGGGTCATCTGCGGGGCAATGTCACATAGCTTACTTTTAATCTTCTGATATATGTAGTAAACTCATAGAAACAATTACAATGTGGTGATTTAATTGCCAGTTCCATGCAATAGCAATTACCTTTTCTATGCCAGTGATAAGGAGAGTGGTCATTAAATTGATTTTGCTCATCTTGCATCGTGAAATAGCTTGACGTTTTCTCTTGCAGATATGTCATCTACATTGTTCATCGAGTCTCTACATGTGTATTTCACTTACCTATATGTGAAGCCTCTAGCCCTCTATTATGTCCATCACGTTGTTAAATATGAATGTACAATATGATTTTCCCATGTCGAAAGAGCGTTGAGGGCACGCTATCAAGATGCCATGAACATTCTGAAACCACAGGGAAGGCAACTTGACATGTTTATTGTAATTTTGCCCGACAATAATGATTCTATTTATGGTGTGCTCTTTAGCTCAAAACATAAGAAGTGTATTATCTGATCCAAATACTATCTATTATATTCTTATCACTACTTACAGTATTATAAAAAGAAAGAGGAGTCGGTAATTACTTTCAATGTGTTGGTATTTAGTGTACTTATTCCTGCATCTCCTTTGAGAATTAGTTGTCTATTTGTGCTTAACATTTCGTGACGTTGGCTGTAATGCACATATGTGGAGTCCTTTTTACTCTCATTAGCCTATGGCAACAATACGGTATTGCATCCGGCAGTTGAGCAGTTGCGCAACGGGTCATCTATTTTTCTGCATTTCAAATTTTGCATTTTCCGTTCTTATTTGTTGGAGTTTTTTGGGTGGGTAACTCCGCTTACCATCTGTTTTAGTTGGTAGCGGATTCTAAGCCCGGGTAAATGAGGAGGACCCTTTTGTATCAGCTTATTCTATGCGTTTTATTTCTCTGATATAATTAGATGCTAAATTTTGTTTCCCGTGGTTGCATGTGGATGTGCTACTACTCTGTTGGATGGTACGTTCTTCTTTTGAATATACTGGTTGTTCATGGGTGTTGTTGGGGTGTCGACTGGCATTTTTTGTTTCGTTTTTCTAACATGTTTAGTTGAGTGTCTTTTTTTCTGAGCCCTCACAATTACCTACCTAAAACCGGCTTAATTTCAATCAAATGGTCGGTTACAAAACAAAGAGAGAGCATATGCCAACAATTTGTTCTTGCTTCTGGTAGTTGCGCAGTTGCGCAATGGGTAACTCCGCCTGCCATCTGTATTAGTTGGTACCCGGTTCCAAGCCCGGGTAAAGGAGGAGGACCCTTTTTTGTGTCAGCTTATTCTATATGCTTTATTTCTCTGATCTAATTAGATGCTGATTTTTTTTGTGGTGGCATGTGGATGTGCTACTGCTCTGTTCTTTTTGGAATATGATATCTGCCTATGTCTGAACGTATGGCTGTTTATTTACGTAGTGTAAGTGCAACATTCAAATTTTCACTGTTTTCGAAACTGTCAATTCAGACAAGGAAATGAAATGATTCTTTCTGTTTAGGTACATAACTTTCGGTATCAAATGATAACAGTGTTTCATACAAATTATGGGTTTCTATATGGTATAAGTTAAATGAATGCAAATAAAATTAATTAGTTTTCCACAACGAATATAGCGTGTGCCAACAATGTGGTAGCTGCATCGGCGGTTGCGCAGTCTCCATAAAGAAATTAGTATCGCTGCTCTATTTTCTGTACTGCTGGGTATTTTTATAGATGTGCTTATGTGTGGCTTACAGAAAAAGCTTAGCTGGATGAGATAAGCAGCTATGTTCAATCGCTGCAGAGCCAAGTCGAGGTAAGAAATATATAAATTTTGCATGAGCGCTTGATTTTTGTAATGGTGTTTGAAGCCTAAGCTGAATTTTAAACTTCTTTGATTCAGTTTCTGTCGATAAAGCTCGCCACTCTGAACCCAATTATGGTGTATGAGCTTGGACTAGACATTTCCATGACCTTTTCTTGATGTTGTTCTGCGTTGCAGTCTTCATGTTTCATACCCAGCATGTAAATGTCCACACCAATATTATCCATGTTATCATATCAATATTATCGGTCCCTGGAAATCAAGAAATAGGATGATCTTGAGTAGTAGTGATTCAGTTCATAGCAACACACAGCCTGTAAATGTCAGTTTCCCTTCTGTCATTTTTTCAATAAAGTTCTCTTTATCTCCATGACTTCATTGCTTCATGTTTGGTCTATTAGTAGTCACATAACGTAATAATGCTTGGTCTATAAGTACATTTTATGTATTTCGTGAGATAAAGCAGACCTCAGCTGCTTTTGTGCAGAAACACCGTGGTGCCTGCACTGTTCATTTATATGTTATAAAATTTGTGAGTTAGGGAATTCCTAATCATGCATGTAAGAGCACTCGTTTATAGGCAGAAAAAGGCAGGCATTGTTATATCTTTTCAAGTCCACCAAAATTTCAGGGATATAGCTTTAGTAGGTTCTAGCTGTTTGTATATTTGAATTGTTACTGTTTCTTTTACAACTTTCTTCTTTCATGTAGAAGCCACGGTCTGACTGTGTGGGAATGGACATGGATGCTATATGGAGCGGTTTGCTGCCATATCTAACTTGGAAAGCAAAATCCAGGTACTGATTGATTAAGTGTAGTGTTCCAGCTACTACAATTGTATAAATTCTGATAGTATAGTTTCTTACTCCCCAGCTCGTTCATTTATGCTCACATTCAGGTCCTCCAGTAACTAGCCATTGAATATTTGCGGCATCGTCTTGTTTCATTCAGCTCTATGTTCTGTTTAGACCATACTTAAGGTCCACAACCACATGATATTACTCATTATAGTACTATACTGGCATATGCATCATTTCTCAAGTATTTAATCTACATCTATATAAGAGGCATGTTTGGTCAATTCTTCCTGCAATTCGTATTTTCTTGTGATTAAATTCCTCAAGTATTTATTCTACATCTATATAATCTGGGGAGATTAAATTCATTCAAAAAGTTAAGTTTCTTTCATCTATACATGTCTCGTGTTATTTTAGGTGCAACTTATTAGGGGACTATATGTGGACTGGGCCAATCAATTAATGTGTCTGAATTAGTGGAGTATTTTCTCACCTATGCATGGGTGCTGTTGGGATGCACACTTAAAGAGCAGCAGGAAGAACAACAATCTTATGTAGCCAAACTGATTTGAGTTTACATTTTGTTTTTGGTGCAAGTGCAAATACTGCTGTCAAGATGAAGGCAGCGATAGCCTCGCCGAGCTATGGCTGCCGGTGACCATTTCCCCAAGCTTCTGTCGCCGCCAATCGCTACGCCGTGCTGCTTCCGGCGACATCCCCAACCTGCTGCTGCCGTTGAGGCCTCTCTCCTCCTCCACCATCTATTCTTGCTTAATTATAATTCTGTGACCAATTTCTGATGTGTTAATAGGAGTACTCATTTGGTGAAGCCGTAGCTTTAATTCTTCTTGCTTGCACAATTCTTTTTAAACCTGTTTTATGGCGTGTCACTAGGATTTGTAGTTCCTTTATTTAGATCAGGCATTTTGATGGTGATGGCCATCTCCAGTTGTGTACCTACAACTTCCTCACTAAAGAAAACCTTTTTCCCAAGGATGCATGCATTAAGGAGTGCATCTACTATTATATCATGTAACCCGGATGGAGCTTTTGTTGCTTTTGAGTTGGAGGATCTTTTTATACCACATCTCAATTTTATGAAGCTGACAAAAAATGAGCTCAATTTTAATTGCTCAAGACTGATTGAAGTAGTGTAGTTGCTGGAATTTATATAAAGTGCCAACACTGATGTTGATCAAGGTTACAACATTGTACAGCTGCAGATAAGATGTCCTAGAAAACATGAGTAGTTTTCCACCACATGGTGCAGACAATGCGGGCTAAGGTAGTCTACGTCACGATATTAGTTTTAGGCTTTGTTCTATGGGAAACAGTTTTTAGCCTCAGTGGAGGGGAATTATTCGTCGCTAGGGTTAGACGCCGCCACCAGATAAGGTGTTAGACTCACAGAAACGAAACAAAGACATGGACGTCGTGGAGTGGTCGAAAGGTTAGGTGTGTGGGCTGAATAGCGACAATGAAAAAAAAAGGTAAGGGCCCCTTTGATGCAAAGAAATATCATAGGATGTTTGTTGGATTGGATCCTATAGGAACTTTTCCTATAGAGGTTGTTTGATGCGTTGGATCATATCGTATAGGAATTAATCCCATAGGAATAATCACCTTTGAACAAGTTTTGTTCTAGGAAGGCCAAGTGATTTATCTTTGTAATGTCTGTTTATAGAATTTCCTTTGATTTTACTATTAATGGTACCACTATTACACACTACAATTCTATGTATGTATGGTGGTCAGAGGTGGCTAAACTGTGTAAGTTGTTTGAATGCAGTCCGTAGATAGAATGTATCTTTCATGTAAGAGACACCATGCACCAGTTTTAGCATATAGAGTGGATATTGAAAAGCCTCTTGTTCTGGTCGCTGCCTTTCTTCTTGAACTTGTGGACTGTGTACCTCCTGGCCTGGTCGTTTGCATGGCATGTATATATAATATTTAAACAGGTGAAAAGTGTTTGCAACTTCATACTTTCACTGACATATGTTTCTTAGTTAATTTTTTTTGTTACCCGTAAAACCGTAAGGTTTGGGAGTTGAAAGGGAAACTATATCCTTAGTGCATTGAACTTACTTTCATTCATGAGTTGAAATGGGAACTATATCCTTAATGCATCGAACTTACTTTGTTTTTTGTACGTGCCATCAAACTTACTTTCATTCCTGGGAGATGAACTGGAAATATTGTCCTCAGTGTATAGACCTTGCCTTTATTTGGTTCATTCATGAGTTCATCGTTTAGGATTTCTGATCATAGTGACCAAGAAACATATGCATGAATTTTGAATTTGTGTGGCATGAAACACCTGTTTTTTTTTGTGTTCAGATTTGTGAGGTTTGTGACTATAGATTTTTTTTTATCAATCGCAGTTGCTCCCTACAATTGCACAAGCTGCTGCTATGGTTCCTGAAATGGCACGACTATCTGCTCTCTGGAATACGCTTTGGGAATGTACCAAATATTCTGATAAAGAATATATGTGTAAGGTGATGAGAGATAAGAAAATATTGTGAGTTTGTGTAGTATTGTAGTTTCAGAATGTCCTAATTGGATGTTATATTTAATTCTCAGTCAAGACTTTCATAGCTTCGGTTATGAGCTTTTCTGCTTGATGTGTAATGCTTCTCAGTATCGGTTGCCATTTTTTTAAATCACAAATGCCGTGTCTAAATATTACTCATAAAATTATTACTCGAGTTGTGTCAATAGACAATCTCCATTTTATTTTGCAAGGAGGTGGTTTTAGGAATACCTTATGATGTCGACTCCTTTTTATCTCATTAGCCTATGCCAACAATGACCATCTTCTAACAGGTAGTTGTCTTGTTTCAGGTCAATCCGGCGACTGAGACAAAACAATAATAAGGAGATGAGTCTTTATCAGGTGATTTGAACCATGGTGATGCTTATTGCGAATTCGCTCTTAGACTTTCATGTTGTGTGAAGTAGACGGCGTCTGCCTATTTCTACTCAGGCCAATGAACCCAATCTTATAGTTCGACCCTTCTAATGTAACTATGTTATTAAATTTGAAAAATTGTAACCTGACTTCACTCAGCTATGTTATGTAATAGACTAAGAGAGCATTTATTACTGCATGAACTATCCCCAAGTAATTTGTTTCTGTTACCTCTTTAGATGTCAAATGCTTACTGCTTGCTCATCCTTATTTCCTCTCATTGTTTTGTTTTTCTCATTGCTTCAGTTATTTATCTAATGAGGTGAATCGATCATGATTTCTCTTTTGCTCGGTTCTTTCATAATTTTCGGAATCAAATGATAACACTGCTTCATACAAGTTATCGGTTTCTATATGGTATAAGTTAAATGAATGCAAATAAAATTAGTTGGCAACAATGTGGTAGTTGCATCCGGCATTGCGCAGTCGCGCAACGGGTCATCTAGTAGGAGTAGTAGTCAACGAACGGTGAAGCATGTCGCACAATTTCCCATCAAATGATTGGAGCTCTTTGATTCAACCCAAAAAAATCGCAGAAACTTTGTGATAACATATATGTGGCTCTCTACATCAAACGAATCTTGGTAAACTATATTGTCTCTTAGCATTTCTTTGTTGTATTTCTTTTTTTGGGAATTAAATTGTACGAAGAGAATATAGTTACCTTGAAGAAATATTCCTCTCTTTTATCAAATTCCTGCATAATATACAGGAAACCACCTAGGGGTCCTCTTTGTAAATTGTTTGGCACCGTTGGACTTTTAATGCAGTACCCAGGCCCTTTCGGGCCTATCCCTTCAAAAAAAAAAATACAGGAAACCATGTTTCTAGATTCATGCTATATTTTTGACTGATAATTCTAAAAAAACAATTCAAAGCTTCTCTTTTAGCAAATGATCCAAATTTACATGGTAACTGGCCAAATTACATCGCACCCAAAATACAAACTACACACAAACATGAGAGATCACCACCAAAATCAAATATAACATCAAACATCTTCGTCTCTAGCCTCTCTTTTTGCACATTGGCATTCCACAAAATCTGTAGTGAAGAATAAATGGGCATAAGTTGGAGTAACTTCAAAGGTTTCCAAAATCTTCTTGAGTGGCTCACCCTAGTAAGTGAAAACCTAAAATCGTTCAACATGATGTGACTAAGAACACACCCCTTGCAGGGGTGTCGAACCGTTGATTCCTCGTTGTACCATTTCAGAATAACTAGAACCACTCACGTGACCACACTATGCGGGTGGCCAATCTTCACGGATTGACGACGATAAACGCGAAGGAGAAAACATGGGGATTGCCGAAAAACGAGTGGGGAACACACAAATCAAGTGAGATAATGCGGTGACCCAGCACACCACTGCATGTTGTAGTGTACAAGTCATTGATGTAACACTCACGGAAGGACCTCTCCGCAAATATTACATCCCTCAGAGTAGTACAACAGAAACATAGCCGGTCCAAGGTAACACTATATGATTACAACACTATTCAATACAAAATCTCGAGACCCTTCTTTTATATTGAAGCAAGTCTCCTGCAAATGAAACACAGAAAGATCCAAATCGTAGTACTAAGCTGAATATCAGCTCTAATTCTATTTCCTGATCCACTACTGCTGTTGTCACAGCCCTAATCTATTCCAACTGGAATATCTTTATCCAGGGTTGTACTCCTCCTTCCATTAGATGTTGTCTCCTCCCTTAGCAAGGTGGTCTTCGTGTACGCCATTACACTGGTGTCGTCGTTGCTCCATTTACACAGTTGTTGTTGCTGCTTCACGGCTAAGTAGTCGTTGACTCCTTCAAGCTCCACCGGCAGACTTGACTCCTTGTTGAATACTTCCTTGACGTCATGATGGATAACTGGCAACTCCGTTGATGGCTCCAAAATCTAAGCAGGGGTCAACGGGGAAAGGGTGAGCAACACGAGCGTTACTCAGCAAGTTCAAATTATAGGCGATAAGGTGTTTCATGCACTAGCTACTGCCATGACCAATAGTCATTGGCATAATGCAAGTCTTGGAAAACATTTTTAGGAAATGGCCCATTTTATTTTTAGAAAACTATGCTCACAGTCTCCACGGGTTCATAGTCATCACTTGGGATGCCTTTCCTGCTGCGGTCTATAGTTCCTTCCGGGAACACGGATGTGACAGTCACAGTTTCTTGTTGTTGACTCTGCAGAGCTGCGTTACTTTCTCCATGAGAGATCCTCAGCCTTGTTGCCTTTCCGGGTTGCAATCCCCGTCCATACTTCCATGGTATGGGGTTCGGTCTGAGTCCAAAGCCAATCACTGCCCCTCTCCGCACAACACATATCCGCCCATTTGTGGCGCGGCCGGTAACAAAGACCGATATCCCGCCACCCCTCCCGAGCTTCTATTCCAATCACCCCGTCAGGTGGGAAGGTCACGCGCTTCCACGCTGTTGGCCGCCGCAACGGACACAACCAGGTAATAGCCTGCCGAGGATATGTGAACGAGAGAAGATAGCAGCTGACTTTACCGTCCCATGCCAGATCTCATGGTAAATGCTTCAATACGGCGCTAGGATCACTGTGACATTGGTAATTAATCCTAGGTATATACTTTCCCGTACAATGGAACCTCCACCACAACATCAAACCGTGGTTCCATTGCCAGCCAACAATATTATATATAGCAATTCACATCATTCGAAAATAGGTTTTTTCCTTTTTATGCAGATGATAAAATATATTACTTTTATAAATACTTTGATAAAAATATTCCAACGGACATGCAAGAATGAACTTGCCTGTGATAGAAATGGCCGTTCAACCCTTCGGGGTTCTAGGGTTTGCGTTAAAACCCCGAGTTCTGCAAATAGCAAGGTAATCCCGATAAGGATTACTGAAACTTTAGCAGCATGCTATTATGCATAATCATGAGATGTATCGTCACCCAAAAATTCCCAAGTTATGAATTTTAAGATTTATCGAGTGTTTGGGAGTTTTTAATTATTGAAAGAGTTTGACAACAATTTTCATGAGGAATAAATTTAAATAGTTCAATATAATTGAACTTCAATACTTTATTTTCCCATATTATTTTATTTTAAGAAAAGTTTTGAAAAAGAATTTCAAGTCATTTCCACTTAAGGATCCTTGAATTTTTCATCCACAAAATGTTTTTCAAAACTTTAAATAAAATTTACATAAAAATTCGTCATATTTTGTAGAGTATGTTGCATATTTTTAGTTGATTTTTGTGTATTTGAATTTGGTGTAAAAATTCATTTAAGTTTGAATATTTTTGATTGGTAAAATACTAAAATTCCCCTGGGTCAACCTGGTTGAACCAGACCGAGTAGACCAACTCGGGTCGGTCAACCCGACCGAGTCCCACTTCTTCCCTTCTACTCTCCCTTGCACCCGAGCAATCCCCTTCCTGGCGATTTACCGCCGCCGCCGCCACGCCATGCTCCGGCCGTTGCCGGCAGGCTCCGGCGCTGCTCCGCCGCCGTCTTCTCTTCTGATTCCCTCGCCTTCTATTCATCCTACGCCGCCCTACTCGAGCTCGCGAACCCAAACCCTAGCCACTGTGGCTCGGGTCGCCGGCGCGATACCGCGCCGATGCACCTCCTACGGCTCCCTCCTCGAACCATTGCTCAACCACGCCGTCTCCTCCACACGCACGCGCCCCCTCTCGACTAACCCTAGCCGCGATGCTCGCCACTGGCTCCCGCTCGACCTCCTGCTCGGCCTCTGCCCCTTTGTTCTCCACGAGCTCAGCTCCCTCTTGAGCTTCTGCTCGATCTCCAACTTGACCATGGCCTCCCTCTGCTGCTGTCTACCACATCCTCGACGCCAGCGGGATGGCTCTCAAACGAATGCAACCCCGGCGTCGATCTCCACGGCTGCAGTCGGGTTTCAGGTGGTGTGGTGCGGTGAAGCTGGTGGTTGCCGTCGTCTCACGGAGCACTCCACCACGGCAGCACGGGCCCTGCCTCGTCACGCTGTGATGCTCGTGTGCTGCACGACAGGTATAAACCCTCTGTGACCGGCTGTGTGCCGATGAATTGTGGTGGTCGTGTTCGTGTAGTGCTCCAATTCATCTCAGTGATAAAATTCACAGGCTGGCAGTGCTATGATGTGTCGTGTGATGTTCATGTTTGGATGCTTAACTGAAGAAATATTCAGTTTTGTGGTAAAGCTACTGGCATTTAAGTTCAGAGATGAATTTTGGATGAATTACTCATCTAGGTGATGTTGTGGATGCTTTATTAATTCCTGGCTGTTGCTAGTGGTCTCCAAATCCTATGCAAAGATGATTTAATTGTGTGATGGCATTTGTGTGGTGCAAAGTGACTCTGTAATTGATATCTTGCATGATTTGTTCACTGATGTGCCTCTTAGGAGTGTGCACAGTGTTCATATCCATGCTAAGCATGATCTGGTGGTGCTAGTTTTGCTGGAATGATCTAAAGAAATGTATTCTTGGACTGATTGGGCAATTTAACTGATAAGAACAGATTCTTTCTTGATTTCTTAGCTCTAGCCTATGATGCAAAGGCCGAGGCATATCTTTTTGATAAGAACGGATATTAGTGTGGCTTTTATTCTCTGTGATGATTCAGCATAGCAACTCTATGCAAATCTGAGAGATACACTTCTTTCTATCCTCCTAGTTGAGATCTAGTTGAAGGATAGTTGGAATGATTTACAGATGTATTCTTGGATAGATTTTAATGTGCTGCTAGCTCTCCTCTCTTTCTAGCACTGTCCTGTCATTTACAGAACTTGCTAGCACCTCTTCTCTGCCTAACACACACAAAGAATTAACCTGCTGTTGTTGAGCAGCTTGGTTTTCTGGAAATTGATGATAACCTGCGTCTTGTGGCTAGCCTGCTCCTCCTCGCTGCTTCAATTTTCCTAGAGTGTATTTATCTAGCTGCAAATTATTTTTGTTGTGGTTCTTGCGTTCTTGAGATGTTCTTGAGTTCTGGCTAATTTGGGAAAGATATTCGATAGCTGAATTAGCTGCTGGAATAGTTGTGCTGATGTGAGAAAAATATGGTGCTAGATAGATGATTGGCTGCTGTGTAGAACTTGTGGTGCAGCTGTTTGTTCTTGTGTTCTTGCTAATATGGAAATATATTATTTGGTCCAATTCGTTGGTCCCATAAAACCATGGTCTGTAGTGATCAAAGGGCTGCCATGGGATGTCTTTTATAAGGCTTTACTATCCCTCACAAGTTGACACCTCAAGTGGTGACTCATGCTTTGCATTGGTGAGTAAGCTACTTGTTGTCAAGTGTTTATGCATAGGCATTACTTGGGGTTCAAGTTATGTTAGATATTTTGCTTGTGGATAACTCTCCTATGTGGCAAGCTTATCCATCCCAAGCTTGGGCTTATCTCCTTGCAAGATTTATTTTTGAGCAAGACAAGTGGCTTTTGTCACTAGATGGGTTGGTTTGGCTTCTCTCTTATGTGGGCTTGTGAAATAGTGGTGGCTTACCAAGTTATGGGTGATGATCATGTGGTCCTTACAATTTTAGATTTGTGGGCTTTATCAATTTGCTTATTTTCTTCCTTGGTAATTAATATTATTGGAGAAACATTTCCATTTTCATGTGGGCTTTTCTTTAATAGGAATTTGACTAGATTAGAGGGAAACAAAGATCTTGACTTGTTGACTAAAGATAGATGGATCAATGCTATATGCCTTTGCCCTGGTTGCCTTTGTTGCTTACTCAAATGAATCAATGTTGCCTTCTTTTCCTTGCTGCATATTTGCCTCTAGATGATCCAAATGATCCCAAGATGATCCATGATCCATTGCTGCCTTAGATAAAATTCCCTCTAATCACCACTTGGGTATTAGGACATGTTCCTAATATCCAGTAGTTGAGTTCCAACGACAAATTGCTTCACCCTTGTGGTGAAGGCAAACATTTTAATTATAAGAAACCTTTCTTTTTGTTCTGGTTTGTATTTAGATGATATTCAATTGCTTTATGCCTGCAAAGAGAAATCTGTTAACAAGGTCATGACTCTTGTTTCCAAACTACTTTTGCATAACACCAAACTTTTGAATCTCACACAGTTTCTAGAGAAGTTTATAAGAATAGTTACTTGCTTTCTTTCTTTCTTTCTTCCTTTCTTGTTGTCCTCCCTATTTTGTTGATATGCAGGGATCCATGATAAGAAAATTGGGAGATAAGAAAATCAAGATAGGTTGAGAAGATCAAGATCAACTTAGATTAGGCTTTCCTTTTATTATTTGTATTTTCCTTTTGATTTGGATGAGATATGTACTGATTTGATTAAATATGTAATATGATTTATTATTTCAACTTCAACTTGTGAAGTTTGTATGGATGTCCCATTTGTAAAAGATGTATCTTATTGTATTTTTGACATTCACATTCTCATTTGTATTTGAGGTGTGTGTAATGAAATGATGAGATGTATGTAATAGAAATGATGAATGTGAGAAATGATGTGTTAAGGTGATGATTTGAGATGGTATATTAAGATAATGGATGTATGAAATATGAACTTGATGCATTTGAATTCTTGTATGATCATAGATGTGAATAATGAGATGAGATAGCTATGTAGATGTTGTTGGAAGATGATTGAGTCTTATGATGCTTTATTTGAATTATATACTTGTCATTTATTAAATTGTGATCAAAATTGTCGAGAGGTTTAGGAAAGGTTATGTCCACTTCTGGAATGCCTCGACAAATGATTCTAGTTTCTAATTAGTTGTTTCAAAGATCATTTCGAAGTTTATAGCACTCAACAAGATGATGTAGCTCCTAATTCATCGAGTCGAGAGAAACATCGATCCCTTTGTCTCGTTTCTTAAACGCGCCAAAATTTTCCGCATTTTCAGATGCATGCTATGTAAATGCACAATTATTATATCTACCCTTTCGACTCTCTAAACCCTGGGGTATTACATCCTCTCCCCCTTAAACTAAACTTCGTCCCGAAGTTTCGATTCTCTCACGTAGAGTAAGGTAGAAGGAACTTCTGCAAATAATGATTCTCTCAAATTCCTTTCTGACATGACGCGGATTTAGGTGATCCCTTGTCCAAAATCCTTATGTCCATCCTCCATGGATCCATACTATCCATGTATTGACTCCTCTGAACTTTGCGATGAATTCCAACGATCTCCATAACTCTTTCATTCCTCTCAGGTTATCCAACTCAGACTCCTTGCATTACTCTGGCTTGATAGCCCTCTGTCGAAGATCCTCTTCTACATTCTTATAAGATCTTCAGATATGATCTTTTATACACTTCCTTATAATCGGAACATAATTGTCCGGCACCTCCGAGATAACTGTACTTTCCTGGCTATATAGAACATAATTTTTCCTGAGTGGTTTGCTTCCCCAGAATGTAGTTGACACCTTTGTCTATCCAACCATGATTACTCTATCTTCTCTGGAATCAATTGTAATCAGGGTACAAACCTTCTGGCATCAATCCCCTCGGGTCCTGGTCTCAATCAGATTCAACGAATAGGTATCTAGATTTCCCCATCCATGAATTCAGGTCTCATTTGTTTACTCTCCTTTAGATCATTTAGTCATAGCTTCTATGACCACTAAATTCCTTGTAATTTTCAACCTTTAAATCTCCACTTTCTATTTGGCTTCAAAATCTGGTAAAGATTTCCTACACCGAAGAACTTTTCAAGCACCAATAACCAATTCAGTCATGTCTCAGTCAAAGTCTTCCTTTTGAATTTCATGTCATCTTCTGCCAAGTACTTTCCAATACACTTGTTCACTCTCCCCCTTGGAATTCCCTAAGTCTTCCTCCGTTCTGACCCTCTGTTAGTTGAGCTTAATTCCGTTGGCTCCATTCAGTCAAGCTTCGTGATCCTTCTTGGTGCTTAAACTTCCAGTATATGTGCCTCATGGTCTCACAAAGAACACGTGGTATATCCACCATGTTGTGAATACCCAGTATCGTTCTCCGATAAATAGATATTAACTATTCCTATATATCCAACAGTTTCCCGAAGCTTCAAAAAAAAATACGTGGTATATCCACCATATTGTGAACAACCAAAGTAATCCTCCGATAAATTGGATTCCTACTATAGCTAGAATTCCAGTTGGCTTATCCGATGGTCTCAAGAAAAGAATTGCACACAGGAACTTGTGCAAATGGATGATATCTTAACTCCATACTCGAATATGATGTTGGTCATCAATGTAAAATTCAGCTGACATATCATTTCCTTCCTTTCTGATACTTCAGACTAATTCCAAACAGTTGTGACTTGTTTGACCATGTAACTCGCCTTGATTGCGTCTTCCATCATCCGAGTGGTTAGCTCTAAGATGTCAATTCTCTTGGTAATGCATCTTTCTCCACAGTTGCTCGAGATATAAACTCTGACTTTGGTACCTCGACATCATATGTGGTGAGGTGCCTTCATCCAAATTGGTCCACCATCTTGGCTGTCATTAATCCATGACAAAACAAACACTTCTCACGTGGTTATGATGCTCTCTTGAACATTGGACGATGTAATTGTACTTCTTGACATGGTTGATATGTTATCTCTGTAATCTCCACGTGATTTCATCCAAGTACTTTACTTCTGTCATCCCTTTCTGACTTATCATCATTTGTCGGATGACTTTCTCGTCCACTCCTTCTTGTAATCTGTTGTGTATCCAACACAAATTTTCCTTATATATATATATCCAAGTTCTAATCATGAACTCTTGTTTGGCGGTTAATTTTACCGCTTCCATCTCTAGTAATGCCTCTCAATAGACGATCAACTTTTTTCTTTATTCCATTAGAACTGGAAATATCCATGTTCTTCCAGTCTTCATACGCCTTTGTCTTCATCCTTATAATACTCTTAGACTCCTAAGTTCTGCTAAACTCATTCACAAACTCCATTTAACTAGTAGCAATACCTATTTATTGCTCCAACAATAACTTCTTCCACCAAGTTATGACAACCTCATATGTATCCTCCATATTTTCCTTCTTCCTTCTTGATCTTGGACTTCCATGGATAAACTTCATGCCTTAATATGCAAAAACTTCATAACTTTCCTTCTTGGACCTATCTCCTCAAGTGATTTTTCTGGCATCCTCGTTGATAGATCTTTGTCCAACTTGTGGTGATAATCTTTATTAAACTTACTTCGTTCCTCCTCCCTTCCATGGACTGGTGAATATGTCTCCAAGAACTAAATATGGTATAAAACGTGGTCCATCACCATCAGTGGCTTCATTGACTTATGTCTTCTCGACTTCCTTCTCTTCATGAACTTTCTTTGATGCCTCATCTTGTTAGTAACTCGTCTCTTCCTCACACGAATACTATCTACCTCTAGATCAATAACATTAAGAAAAGAACTTAATGTGACAATCATGCCATTGTACATCATATCCTAACTTCATGTACCAACCTAGTCAATCAAAAATCCAATAAGATCCAATAAATCCGAATGCAGTTATATAGCAAACATGCAACATAAGCTCGTAAAGTAAATAGTACTTTGAGTAAAAACATCTCAAAAGTACCCAGGCTTAGGTGCTATACACTACAAGATAGGTTTATATCACCTTATAGTCCTATTCTGACAACGTTTTGACTCATTTGTTATTCCTCACGAGTTACTCCATAATATTTGTTGCTTTGGTGGATTTGGGCTAGAAGGAGTCAATTACCTCTTGGGTTATTGTCTAGCATCTGATGTATTGGTTTGATTTCTCAGCAATGATTTGGTAAAACGAGAAGTCGTGAGCTTGTTACTTTTGGGTATTTGATCACGCTAAACATCTGTTGTTTGTCACAGAGCTAATTATTGGTCGAGAAGGTTTCGTGGCAGTGCTGGAGTCTCCAATTGTCTTCAAGGATACCAGTAATGGGATCGAGCCATTTCCCCTAGTGCCGAATCTTTGTGGCGCCGAGGAACTTCTTCATTTAACTCGATTATCTTTATATTCAAATTATTTTATCTATTTATTTTATGATAACTATCGTGTTTGATATGTTATGAAGTTGATTTTCTTTATGTTCATATTATTTCATTTATTTATCTAGTGTTGCTAGCCCGTGGATCGATTGGCCTCGCACGCTGTGCAGGTGTGCCGCGTCGTCCACCGGCCAACGGGGCGTGGTCGGAATCCCGTTCTAGAGCTCTGCGTCAATAGTCGGAATCCCTACGGTTCACGACTGGTCCATGCACCAAATTTAAACTGCTCCTTGACTATCTCGAGTAGTACTGTCCGTCCTTGAGTTTCTACAGGCTGCCCCTTGACCATCTATCTCCAGTCCAAGAGAGATTTCGCACCGTCGTCTACGGCGCCATTCATTCCTGTCCTTGCGTCTCGATACAATCTCCGTACTTGTGCAAAAAAAAAAGATACAATCTCCGTACGCGCGCGCTGCCCCTTGACCAGGAGGAGTAGGAGCCTAGCTATCTGACTAGAACTAGGGAATACGGCACCTCGATGGGGTCGTTGTTGGTTTTCATCCATCAGCAACCACGACGGGTTTCATTTCAAGCTACCAGGCCGACGGGTTCGTTGCAAAACATACAGTATTTGTTTTGTTGGAAATGTCATTTTAGAGCATCTCCAAGCAGAGGCCCCAAACCCGCCCTATACGTCCGGGCGGACGGTCCGGAGGCCATTTGGCCAAAAAACGGCCACCCAAGCGCGGCCCCCAAACCGGCCCCAAACGACCGGGCTGACTGGCAGCCCCCAAACCCAGCCCAAATGTGGGGCGGGTTTGGGGTAGCGCGGACGCGTCCGGACGCGCCCGCCCCGTGGGTCGTTGACAGCGCGGCCCCACGAGGAGGGAGGCTGACCGGCGCCGGCAGCGTGAGGTGGACTCACCGACGCGCATTCCCAGGCGGCCTCCTCCGTTCCCCACCGCTGTATTAAACGCCACCTCCGCCTCTCCGCTCCCCACCGGCGTCTCATTTCCTCTCCTCCCCTTCCGCCTCCGCCTCTCCGCTCCCCACCTAGCAATGTATTCCTCCGACTCCTTCGACTGGGAGGACCTCGAGCCGGAGGTGGAGTCAGGGCGCGCGGCGGCGCTGGTGCGCTCCGAATCTCCCGTCAACGCGGAGGAGCTCGCATTCCGCCTCGCCATTGAGCAGTCGCTCAAGGAGGCGGCGCCGGCGGCCAGCGGGCAATGCAGCCACGCTCCGCCGCGTAGATCTGCGGCAAGCGCGGCGCCGGCGGCCAGCGGAAGCGGCTCCGCGCCCGTCCGCCGCCGGGCTTCTCCCCCGTCCCGCTCCCCGATGCGGTCGGCGCCGCCGATGCGCGCGGCCCCGCCGCACATGAAGAAGAAGGCGGCGTTCCCCATTCCGCCGGTCAGAGCTCCTCCGGGCTGGAGGATGCTCCCCGATGGCGCCGGCGGGTGGCGTCTTCTTCCGGCTTCCCCTCCACGGTGGGCGCCGGAAACGGAAGGCAAGGCCTTCCGTCGCCTCCGCAACGCCGAACCTCGAGCGGCGGCAGCCACGGTGGTGAATGCCGCCAAAGAGGCGGACGTCCCCCCGGACATCGTTGCCTACTCCTTGACTACGGCGGAGACGGACGCGCGGCGCCTCCGCCGCAAGAACAAGGAAATGTTCGACGCCGCCGTCGCCGCGTCCATGCGGGAGGCCGAGGCGAACAGCGCGGCGGCGCGCCTCACCTCCGAGCAGGCGCGCCATGTCCGCCTCATGGCGCCGCGGTCCAGGAGCGGCGACGGCACCTCCGGCTCCAGCGGCGACCCCTACGGCGTCTTCGAGCGGGCCCGCCGCCCCGGCGCAGACGAGAAGGGGAAGGGCAAGGCGCCGGAGTGAAACTCCTTCACCGTCGACCGCTCCGCCGCCGCGAGAAGATTATTTTGCTAGTTTTAGATGTATATTTTTGCTAGTTTCTAGATGCTCCTATGTAGTAGGTCCGAACTTGATGAACTATGACTATGAATGATCTAGGTAAATTTCCTGCGTGCATGAATTGCATGGTTTTAGGGGTCTAGGTTTGGGCGGCACGGTTGTAGAAGGCCTAATTTGGGGCCTGTCCGGTCACTGTCCGCGGACGTGTCCGTGGACAGTTTGAGGGCCGGATTTGGGGCTCCGCTTGGAGATGCTCTTACCCCCGGCTCCGGCAAAACAAGGATGCGGAATATATCGATTGCCAAGTGGCTCCAAAAGCATGCGACCAAACATACAGGGGCTATAGGGAGGAGAGAGATGAAGAAACGGAGTAGTAGAAAAAAGCAGCAGCAACTGTGAGTGTGTGCATCGCATATTGTAATCAGGTCAGCCTCTGCTAGCATAGCCATAGAGTTGCTCGGAGCCACGCACAGATGCGCAGCAGGGCACAACGAGGCGGAGAGGGAATCCATGGCTAAAGCGAAAGCCACCCGAGCCCACTGCCGCAGAAGCGGCTAGCTTCAACGGAGAAATGGATTAGAAAAAGGAAACCCAGCGCAAAGCAGCAACGAGCTGGCTGGCACGGAACAAAGCTGTAGACGACACGCATCGCCTTCCTCGTCGGGGGAATCTCGCTCTGTTTTCTAATCCAATCTACTCTACGGTCGCCAGCCATGGAGATGGAGGACTTTCGCTTTTGCGCAAGTCAAATGGGACGACGGGGGGACCCCGGCCCGCTCGCCTCGCCGGAACAAAGACAATAGACAATACAAGGTGGGGGTCCCCTCTGTTGGGGTCCGTTTCATTTCTTTGTCGGGAAAATTACCTTCAAGCCTGAAACTGTAGTGTAGTAGTTTACCTCTACCTGCACACAGCACATAGGAGTATATGTATTTCTGATTTCTACCCAAAATTGCATTATTGTGTTTGGATCTTTGACGGCAAGAAATAAATAAAAAAACATAATATTGTCTAGTACCCTCGACACTCTATTTTTGTTCAGTGGAAGATTTGCAGCATCGATCGCTACCAGTGGGGCCCTTCCATCAGCAGCTCACTTCACTCATCACTGGTCGCACTGCCCCGAGTTCATCACCCATGATTCAGGCCTGCACCGCTGCGAACTCTGAACAACGCCTGACGCTTTGACGGTGCGCAACTGTTTGCGACCAGCAAGTCAGCTTTAAGTTTTCAACGCCTCTATCATACGCTTGGACGTGTGCTGTCAGAAGCAGCCATGACCTGATGAAGCAGGCAGCAGAGACATACTGTATTTGTTTTCTGCTTTTTATTGCGGATAAGAATCTTTGATTAGTGGGAGGAGCAGTAGCCGTGCTCCTCGGAGTTAACCATGACAGGAATGTGTGTGCCCTGCGCCGTTGGAGCGCGGCGAATGGGCCCTTGCATGCTTCGCACTCTGCTAGTCTGCTATACTCTTGCTTATCTGATTTTTCTTGGATTAGTTCAAGCCTTCTCCCCTCGGTGACATGATATCTACAAGATGCCATTCTAGACCCAGCCACGCCGTGGTTAAGATCTGCACACATCTATTGAGTTAAACGTTATCTATGAAAAATCATAGAATAATATAATTATTTTCTAAAGGAAATAACAATAGAAAGTTTAGTTTTTAAAACTTACAACTCTCATTTTCAAGGAAATAATATAAGATTTTTTTTGCGGGGTCTAGAAAATAGATTCATGTGTATCAAGATTTTCAAAAACATGTTCACCGAATCGCGGTGGTTGAGATTTGAATTTTTTTTTGCGAGAAGAGATTAGAAAATATCCGTGGTCTGAAAACCAACAAATAGATTTTTAATCCAAATCTACGTAGCCCCTAAGGGAAATTATGCCAGATTTAGCCTCGAGCGGAAACTATTTTCAAATCTGGTTACCAACATGGGAGAAACAAGGATGGCGCGAAATTGTAAAGGTCCGTGCCAACTTACCAACATGAGCTTATATTTGGAAATACTTTTACCTAAGAGTCACAGGAGGCATTACTTTAGGCAGAGGGCAGATTTGTCACAAAATAAGAAAAATGGCAACTCTTGTTGTTTTCTTGGAGGTGTGGAGTGGTTAGTGCCACCCACGGTAGCTTAAAAGCTTAAGACGATTTTATTGTGATGTTCCCGTATAGATTCGATTCGACGACAGGGAGTAGTCCGATACCAATGCTGCCATCTTCCGCTTGCCTGCCAAGACTGCACACTGGTCAGTCATGAATCAAAGTCAGATTCTGTAGCACAGTCAGAAGTAAAGAGGTGGTAGTAGGAAGCATCCAAGAGTTCCTGAAACCCAAGAAAGATGCTGCAGCGCCGTACGTGTGGAGCACATATCAACTCAGCTCGGTGCCATCAGTGGACGGCGATGAACAAGAAAAAGATAAAGATAAAGGGCGAGAGAGAACAAGAAACCTCATCCATCCATATACCGTGGCTGGCTATAGTACGAGTTACTGCACCAATAGGTGCTCCCCCTACAATTTTAATTATATTTAAAAATACCAAAAAATGTTGAGTGTTCATAAGATATATTTCTACAAGCTTCAGAAAAATTCGGTCCAAATTTAATGGAGCATTGAGAAAAAAAAACAAAATTGAAATGAATTGTGCCATTAGTATAAAAGGGACAAAAGCAAAAAATGACACTGTTTCATGCTTGATTTGTCATTTTTTTTGCTCAATGCTCTTTTCGAATTTGGTCATGAAAATTTTGGAGATTGTGGACACGTATACTGTGAATAGTCACAATTCTTTGTTAAATTTCGAAATATTTAATTTTTTACTGGTTGCACGGCGAGCACTTAAGTCGGTGGTACCACGAACACGGTCTTTTGCCTCACAGGAGTATCCAATCCCACTATATAAAATGCATTTGAAAACCATTTGAAATACCAAAATATCCAGAAATAAATTTCAGGTGTACCTCCAGACATTTTATGTTGGCACACATGATTTATGAAAAAAATAATATCTTTCTGCTCACTATATAAGAGACAAATCTGTGTTTAAAATGACTTTTACGAGACATTTTTTATTTATTTTTACACGGGAAATATGTCTTTTTTTCACGAAATTTTGTGTGCCAAAATTAAATGTCGGGATATACATCTGATTTTTTCGGAACTTTTTGGTCTTACAAATGTGTTCTTCTGTAATAGGAGCATCTATAGTCCCGCGAGCCGAAATAGATTTCCGTGATAGAACTAGATATTCTCTTGCTACTCCATGTATGTATGTGTAGAGAGAGAGAAATGAGAGAGAAAAACATGCATGTACAATCACTGACAAAAGGCACTCAGCTATGCAATGAATCGCTGCAGCTGAAGCAGGCAGGCTCTGGCCAGAAGCATAGATTTGCTACTCGCTGCCGCTGCTGCAGCATCGGGTACAGAAAACTAAAGCGCGGCACGGGCGGGCGGACGTGACCGGACGACGGTCGTCGTAGCCATAGCTGCTGCCGGCCGCTGTGGTGGTGACCCGGCCTCGCTCTAGTTGACCTGGGTGTTTGTGTACGTGTGTTGTGGCTGGCTGGCTTATAGTATGACTAGGAAAATTAGCGCGGCGACATGCCGCGTCCGTGTGGTGATAAAACATAAATAAATTGGAGCTAAAAGTACGAAACAACTGTATAAAAGACCTAACTTTCAGGTTTATCACCACCGGACAAAAGATATCGTGATCCATGGGACATGAGTGCAAACACATGTTGGATATTAATGCAAATAAGCTGGGTGTCAAAAAGAGTGCTTTATATTCTTAAAAATAACTTGGATTTGATGCTGCATTTGGGCGTCAATGTCTAGACTAATTGTCGCCACATAGCTGAGTTTTCTTCTAACATCATTTGCATCATAGGATTAGGTATTGTATGAAAGGTCAAACCAAAACAGGCACTACCTAAGCAGAGAATTAAATATAGTGAAATAAAAGAAAAGCAATAGAAACACAAACCAAAATTTGAAAAGGGTGTTTATAACCGCAAAATCATTTTTTGTATGTGAACTACTTACAATTTACATAAAGTCACCTATAGTTACCTATGCTATAGCTGAGTGATATAAATGTACGATGTGCAAATATGATATCTGAATTAGTACTTATGATCATACATGTATGTCACTATATGTGGGCAAGTACATGGCTTCTGGAACAAATTCAGTGCACTCGTCAAGAGAATAATAGAGGGAAAAGAAGAGTGGGATGTGCAATTGGTTTAAAAAGGTAGAAAATATTTAGTGTTTTTTATATGGAGTAAGTGTTGGAAGGTTATTTTATTTGGTAAATTTAGGCTTCCAAATGGAATTAATGCAGACCGTTAAGAAGTAGTTAAAAAAATATACGGGAAGTAAAAGTTGAAAAAAAGAAAAAAGTAGTGGTAATTTGAATATGGAGAAGTGTGGAATTAAGATAACAGGGTTTGCAAATAAGTAAGTAATAAATTTAAAGTTTGCAAAAATAAATGTATGAGGGAAATAAAATAAAAGGTTAAATAAATAGGGCAGGCGAATTTGGGAAAATAGGAAGTAAGCGAGCAGTCTCAGAGTCATACAAATAAATATGTAAGGGAGGTAAAAGAAAAAAAAGATATAGTAGGGGATAAATAGGGAGTAGAAATAAATAAGTAATTTTGAAGTCGCCATTTGTACCCAATGTTCGTAAAAAGAAATGTGAAAAAATAAACAGTAGGGAAAAACTAAAACGGGGAGAAATCTATTAGAAGCGGCACGCGGGGACTTTTCTGCAAAAATGTTTTGCTCCGGAGGACTGCCTCGTAATTTTTAGGAAATGCGAGGACTTTTCTGCAAAAAAAGGTACATCTATATGTCCGTCAAAATAAAGAGGTTGAAACATGAAAGTTGTTTCGAAGGCTGATGTAACATCCCAAATTTTGGAACCAAGAAAAACTTAGTTTTACCAGACCCCAAAATTCAGAACCAACAAAAACTTTTTGAAATGTTTTGCTGAGGATTGTGTTTTCCTTCCCATTGCTATGGTTGAACTAGTGTGACTTGTTGTTTGAGTTGTTTGACTAGTAAATCCAAGACCCAACCAATATAACCATATATTAAACTTGGTGATCATGTCATGACAAGAACAAAATATTCCATATATCTCCTCCACTCTTATTTGGACCAACTTATTCTCAAATGATGCTTTGTTTAGCAACAACCAAAATACCCACTCCTTGAGAGAATAAAAGTATTTTCCAAAATTATATGTTTCCAAAAATATGGAGGTCTATATCTTGATAATTCCCTTGTATTGGTATCCCTTATTTTAAACTCGTACTTTCATTTCTTTGAAAACAATAAAGGTGGGAAGTATATTGCCCATATATTTTAGCAACCCTTTTGGAAAAATATCAAATTATGAAGTTGAGCTTTTCCACCTTATTCTTGTCAGGACGATACTAGATCACACCCCACCACTTATCTGAGTGATTAAAACTTGGTTGAAAACTTATACATGGTTGTCTAGTGTTGGTTGTTAATTCCTGCCCAATTGATTGCTTGTGTTGTTTGTCTGCTAAACAAGGAGCTGAAGAAAGAAAAGAAAATCAAAATAAAAAGATTAACACATAAAATCATGAGTAACATCAACACATAAAACCATGTGTGACAAATGTCACAAAATTCTCCAAATGAGAAATTGATTTTATCTTTCCAACCAAATTCAGTGGGGTGACATAAGGATCACTCCCACTTTGCTCTTACATTCTTTTCCCTCTCCAAAAATATTTCTAAAAATCTTGAATTTAAATTTCATTTCTTTCTTTAGTAAATTCAAATCACAAAATGTGCTATGTTGCACATATCAAATAAATTTCACCACCATACCATAAATCTTGGACAATATACAGGAAACCAATTATAAAATAAAATTGTAGAAAACTGAATTTAAAATTCGTTGAAGCATTTCAATGAACACATGGTGGACACTGCCGAGATCTTCCCCAATTCTTCGAAACCGAAATCAAATCGAGGAATTTAGTGCTTAATTCATCGAATTGTTTCACCCAATCTCCCTCACTCACATCACTCAGTCACCAGAGCAAGGAGGAGGCGTGCCACTTGGTCACTAGGCCCGTGGCCGTCGAAGGAAGCACGCCACCGCACTGCACCGTGCCGGCGATGGATGCGTGTCGAGGAGAGCAGCTGAGCTGGCCCTTCTCTGCGTCTTCCATCACCTCACCTCTCACCACACTCATCAGGCAGGAGGAGACCGAACCATGCGCTCTGTGGCGCCGTACCCCTGCAGCCGTGCGCCGCTCACCGTGCTCTGGCCGCGCGTGGACGCCGACGCCAAACTTCACCACCACGGCACCCCAGCTCGTGTGACTCATCACCGACGCACTCCTGTCACTCCCGAGCCACACGCGACCACTCTCTCCTTCTGAGCCCCAGCAGAGCAACCCCACTCCGTAACCGCACAGTACCACCGCAAATGACGTGCTCTCCCACTCCCTAGCTCCTCTCATGCACCCTGTCCACGGCACGCCGACGTTCGGCAATAAAAAGCCACCCCCGCACCCGTGCCTCCACACCCTGCCATTTCCCTCTCCCGCACTCCCCACACACCCCGTGCACCTCCAGGAGGGAGGAGCCCCTCCCTCGAAGCCCCATTTGCCTCTGAGTTTCCTCGAGCTTCGCCGGAGCCGAAGGTGGAGGTCGATCACGGCCCGGCCGCGATACTCCCTCTTTCTTTCCTCTCTGGCCTGCATTCTCACCACCATTATCACCACCCTCACCCGCCGCAGTTTCCTCTTGTTTCGTGCACAGACGAGTCGAGGAGGACCCGCCGGAGTTGACGCACGGCCGCGGAGGAGGAGAACTTCATCGACGCCGTTGCAGCCTTCCCCAGCACGCACAAGTTCGCCCCCGAGCCTTCCCGTACCCTCCGCCGTCGAACGCCATCCTCTGCCTCGTCCCTAGGACACCTAGGTACACCCCCTGGCCACCCTCGCCGTCGCCGGAGCTCCGGCACCGCCGCGGGTAACGTGTTAATCATCGCGGGCTCTGTGAGCCGTTGGATCTAGATCCAACGGCCACATACCGTTTCATTTCCTGTTAGGCTGACAGGGTTGGCCCCACCTGTCATAAGTTTAAACATTATCCACACGCGGGAATTATCCACTGAGTCACTGACTAGTAGGCCCCACATGTCAGGATTTTCAACATTATCCAGAGGAGAAGAATTTCCTAATTCTTTTTCTCTGGAATTTCAGTACTGGACCTAGTTTATAAATTCAATATCTCGATATTTAGGAATCCAAATAAATCAAACTCAAATGTTCTGGAAAGCTTATGAAAATCTTTAACTCACCAAAGTGGTCTCATCTCATTTAAATAAATAATAAAAATGTATTATTAAAAATGCTCCAGAAGGTTTGAAACACCAAACCATTTGATTCTGGAGTTATATTAGTCCAAATGACTTGAAACCAGTTTTGGTAGCTTTGTATTAGGATCCTTTAGCTCCCCAAATTTTGGTAGAATTGTTGGAACAGTTTAGAATCTTTAGCATTTGGTTGAACTTTAGTAAACCCTTCTGCACTAAATCAATTAGTGTGAATTAATGGTAGATCCATTTGAGCTGAAAAAATTTTATTAGGTCACATTCAACCAAGGTTAGCTACCCCTAAAAGGGTTTAATTTTTTTTAACATCATAAATTAATTAGTGGCTAAAACTTGATTAGTGAGTTTCTGGTTTAGAACAAATGTGTAGGGAGTTTGATAACTCCAAATGACCTCAATCCAATTGGGTTGTCTCCTACACATCAGTAGCTATCCATAGAGGCTTAGTTTGGATTTTTGTGACCAACCTAGAATAAATGGTGAATTAAACAATGTACAACCAGTTCTGCCAAATTTAGGAAGTAACTAAAGACTGGTGAATTCAATTAAAATGAAACAAAAGGGTGTTGCTTGATATATGCAGTGGCTGGTTGTAGAACTTACGATTGTAATGTTGTGATGTTGATTGAGTTAGTGTAGTGATTGTTTGTATTGTTTGTTTAACGTTTAGACGAGAACGTTGCCGAGTTATCGAGGAGGGGAAATTTGTTGAACCAGAAGATCAGGACCAGTACCACTTTGTGGAGCAAGGCAAGCTACTTCACTGAGCTTGCATCTATATACATCTATTTTGATTCACATGTTTTGAGCATAAGTGATTTATGTGGTGTTTGCCACTAAAGCTATGATTTTGAAAACCCTTTTACAAAATACAAGTACATTATTGAGACACCCGATATAGAGGTGTTAGTAATGTGCAATTTCTAAATGTAATTGTTTTTACTCAAAAGCCTTTTATTAAAAATCTTTTGGTGAGATTACGATCCACCCAAGTTTTGGTCAAAAGTATTTTGCTATGGAAATGGGAAATGATTGTGAAAACCTTTTTAAAAGTTTATGAAAAACTATTTTGCCACTCTATGTAGAAATATCAGTTTGTTTATATAAAACTATAGGATGGGAAAAACATTGTTTATTCAAAACTCCTTTGAAAATCCTTGGATGAATTATGGTATGCCGAGATGTCGGTGATGAAATGGAGAAGTGGAGTATGGTGATGTTTTTGAAAAATGCACATTGTGTCCTAGTACTATGACGACCAACCAATACCCTGTGCGACCACATTTACCCCCATATGGGGCGGGGCGTAGTCATATAATTTGCTCGTGTTAGCACTGGATGCCTCAATAACGAGGATAACCTCGTTCCATGAGGGGATGGTCTGAGGACCTACCCCCTGACCTGGGTCCTCTTAAGTGAAGTCTACCGGAAGCCGGTATAAGCGTATTAGAGAAAGAGGATTGAAGGGCTCCCTTGGGTCCGCCGGGCAGAACTACGAGTCCTCACACTTAGTTTCTGAGGATTTAAGTGTCGATGGAAAGTGTCGTAGAGGCAGGGTCCTATACTAGCATGAGCAAAGGACAGGCTATGGCCGGGAACTCAACTTCGCATACCTCTGGTATGGCGGGACGTGGCTGACACGATGAGTGACCGGATGGGTGTGGGAAAAGCGTGCTACCTCTGCAGAGTGTAAAACTATTCGAATAGCCGAGTCCTCGGATATGGACAGTTGGGAGGCTGTCCTAAGGCCATGTGCAAGTTTTACAAAGTTAAAGATTTGAAAAGAAAATGGAGATGTTTTATGCAACTATACCGAGGGGTGGTATGAGGTTGCTGGAAAATAAGTGACCAGGATGGGGCTATGGACAAGACGGTGATTTTCGAGGAAAAAGTTTTAAAAGAGATTTCTTACCTTTTTAAATAAAGGGTATATTTTCGAGAAAAAGGTTTAAAAAGACTTCTTACCTTTTTCAACCAAAACTAGTGAGAAAACTACTTTCAAAAGGGTTGTTTCCAACCCAGATATTGAGAAACTACTTTCCAAAATGTTTTGTCTTCAACAAGATTAAAAGATCTACTCTTCCCTTTTCAATAAAGGTATAGAGATGTTTTTAAAAATAAAGGTTTTATGAAAGATTATCAAAACTAGTGCATGCTCAAGTTGGGGTAGTTTGCGAGTACAATCAAATGTACTCATATTGGTTTCGTCCCTGCTATTGTCTTAGCCAGATTTTAGAAGAAGAGCAGTCCAAGAAGAAGGGTTCACTGGCGTCTTTGCGAACTAGGGCGCTTCCCAGTCAGCTGCCTGTAGGGTTAAGGCGAATGACTTGGGCTCCACGTTGTTTGGTGATTTCCGCTGCAAGTACCTGTTGAAGCTTACGACTTCAATCACGTAAGTATATTTATTCGGTATTTATGGATGTCCTGTGATGCCAATTCGAGTTATGTGCAACAACAGACTGATCATGGGATTGTTGCAGGAAATATACGAGTATCTCGGATAGCTAATCCGGGGTCCTCACAGACTTGGTATCAGAGCCATCCTGACTGTAATAGACCTTAGTTAGCATGGACGTTAGTTAGGAAAGAAAATATTTTGTTAAAAATATATTAATACCAAAAATATATCTTTATCTAGGGGAGTCCAAAAATGACTTCCACTCTTCTCATCTTCTCAAATATTTCCGAGTCTTACCCCTCTATTTTAAGATTTTCCAAGAATTTTTCTACTCTCTTGTACCTGTTCAAAATACTTGACGATGAACCCAATAGGAGACCTAATTAGCTAGCACCTACAAGAAGAAACATCCATCTTGAGTATTCAACATCAGGGTGATCGATCTACAAATACCAGGATCGTCGATATCAACAAAGCAAGAGACCTCCGAAGACCTCAACTCAACGTCAACAATTCCACTCAGTTACTACCTCGACAATCTCAATTTTTCCTGCTGAAGCCTAAGGCGACAAAGTGAAGACTTCACCAACCCTGTTTACCCACGACCCCTAGGAAAAACATATGATAGGAACTTTAGTTATACTACCCAACTGCAACGAGTATTAGGCGCCCATCGGTACTAAATGTACCTTGTGTGTTTATTGTCTGTTTGTGATGTTCCCCTACAGTGAGCCCGACGGATTTGACCCATCCCCGCCTAACCGGCATGGCCAGGCGTCGGTCCACAGTAAGGTGCAGTAGGACTTGTCCCCACTGCATGAGAGACGCTCGCCAGGTTCTTCCATAGAAAGGAGCCGACACAACCTAGCTTATATGAGACCCCGTTCCATCTGCCATCTATCCCCACCCTCACTCACCGTCCGTAGAAACCCAACTCTCTTGAGGCAGGAATCCCGCGTTCATATCCTTTACCCAAAGCCAAAATAACCCAATGGCAAACCCCAGGGTCATTCTGGAAACCACTGCCGAGGAGCATGACGGATTTCCACTGATGCTTTGGAAGGCCGTCTGCCATATTCTTGGTCAGCCTGCCCGCCCTCGATATGTGGTGTTCGAGAACTCCCTCTCGCTTGCCGGGAGTGAATTTCAAGTCGACGTGCACATCGGCTCGTGTCCATTGGGCACAAGTCAGGCTTACTTGATCCATGGTAGGAGCATGCCGACCCTGGATCAAGCCCTCCAGGTAGCAGCCTGGGAAGGCCTTGTCCATCTCCGGTACTCAGAACCGGCAATGGCGCAGAGTCAAGCTTTCCACCTTCTTCCAGTCACTCCCCCGCATGGAGAGGAGCCTGCTCAGATTCCCATCGGAAGGGAAGTCGACCCTGCCGTAATCACCCTGGTCACCTATGGAGCCGCAATGACAAGATTCCTCCATTCCCTGATGGCGGAACTCATGAACACAAGGCGCCACCTTGGTCGTGCCCACCTGAAACTGAGTCAAGCAAGGAACCCACCCACTTTCAATCGTGGGCAAGCTCAGGAGACGTGGGTGGCCTGAGGGGACGCTGAAACCGGCAGCTTTGATATATAGGTATATATATGCAGTGCTTTTGTCCACTTCCACAGTGCTTGTTGCTGCGCTCTTCAGTTTTCGGTGGGAATCGAGGTGATAATTTGTCCGTGTGTAAAAGACGCAAGGCCTGTTTGATTCAAAGCATTTTTAAATGAATTGCATAGGATTTTAATCCATATAAAACTTTCCTATAGAATCCACTTAATTTAAAGAATTGAATCCTCCAAATTTTCTATGAGTTGCTTTCCCATGCTACGGTCGTATAGGATTTCTAATATCAGGTGAAACCTTTTGAAAAAATTACTATATATATGTCTATAACAATTATGACATCAGCTCAACCTCTATACAAATTTCCTGAATTTTTCTTGCGGTGCAATAAAACAACGCATGCTGCTGATTCCTACGTTTTTGGTTCCTGTAGAATTTCAAGTGTCATACCATTCTATTCCCGCGGTTCCAAAATCCAGCGAATCAAAGAGGCCCGCATATTTTCGCAACATGCTTTGTTGTCACCTAGTAAAATCTCTGAACAAGTGGGGAAAAAAGGTTAAGGTTGCAACTTGTACGCGATCATATTTGACAATCATCTTTGACACCGATGCGGTGACGCTTATGAGTGTCGCCCTTCCTTCATGAAGGGCGTCGAGTGTACCTCTTCCCTACTACGTGTAGCGTAACGGGGGAAACCCTAGTACCTGTCCGAGCAGCAGCGTCGTCATCGTCGTTTACCTTCTTGGGGGTGCTGCTTGGTACGCAGTGATTCGGAGTGCTAAGATCGTGGTGGGAATACGCCGAAGAGGACGCAGTCACGCAGCGGTTGTGAGACACTTTCGTTTTCGTTGATCCGCCAATGTCGGCATTGTTTTCTCTTCTTTTTTCTATTTCTTTTATTTTAAACTTGACTGTACTGTTTTGCCCTAACAGTGACTCATAGTTATATCGGGTGGTTGTTATATTAATATAGCGCGGCGCAAGCCTATTTCATCAACTTGCATGCGATCGTTTTTTTCTTCACATAGTCGACGGGCTTGGCTAGTTAATCAAAGTAAGATGTGGCACAAAACAAAATTACACAAACCTCGAGAATGTCGTGGCTTAACTCCGTCTGTGTGAGACCATTGGCGACTGCCACGTCGGCATGACAACGGGACCCACAAATTCGAAATGTGGTTAGCCACTTGCCTATCGGAATGAATGTTCAGTGCTACCTGCAACTTGGTTACACAGTACCGGTAGTTCTGTGAAACCAATCGTAGTCAGATGTGGCACTTTGAAACACTAAAACCCATCTTTTGTATAGTTTATTCCACAGTCGGCCATAGGAAAAAAAAACTTATACTCACTCCGTCCCAAAATAAGTGTCTCAAATTTATCCAAAAATACATGTCTAGATAAATCCAATTTTGGGCAAACTTAAGACACTTATTTTTTGACGGAGGGAGTATTAATTAAACATAGGCAGGAGTAGGACAAGTACGGACTAGAAGACAAGTAGAACAGTGAAAAAGGGTCGTCCTCGTTAACTAAGAACGGTCACACAAACACAGACCTGCCCCATATAGCAAGACAACCTCCTCTAATCATGCAGGCGTGCATTATCCGCCTTAACTTCATCATAATCTCGCGTGAAAACGCTGTCAAGCGGTGGTAGCAGCAGGCAGCAACATCATAAAGCGTATACAAGCAGCAAAAGCAGAGACACCTCGCGGCTCCTGCATGCCCCGCCATGACATGCTGAGTCTGCAAGCAAAGAAGAGAAATTATGTAATCAAGCACCTGATTGTTTAATTAACGGATTGATACGTCGACAATCAAAACGCAACTGAAACGTCAAAAGCAGAGTATCAAAGAGCACTGAACATTGTGTGACAGTACAGTTAAAACCGGCGATGTCCTCAATTACTCGTGTCGTTCTGAATTGTATAGGGATCGAATGGGCGATCAGACTGTTGAGTTGGAGATTTTGATGCCTAATTACTCGTAGATCATGCATTGAGACTTGAGAGTACGATGGCATGAATCGTACGTACCCATGGTGGCTAGTCTCTCGAGCTAGCTGTGTAGATTCGCTATGACTTGGTACAATTGTATACTAGTACTAGTACTACTAACAGTGCTCGTGCATGGAACATATACAATTGGCTTCACACGTGAGACAAAGACGGAGGCCAGCTTCTCCTCAATATATATTGGTACTCGCGAGGGGGACAGAGCTGGCAAGTGTGTGAGAGTGCGGCGACAGTAGTACTGTGCTTCTTGCCTTGGACACTGTTAAAGCGAGCCCAAACCGCAGCCCTAATCCTTGCCTCGGCTAACCTAATACTCCCACGACTTAGTTTTAATCGTTGTCTGTCAACTGGGCTCGCTCATCACACTCGCAACACCCCTCGTACGGCAAACTGAGCTTAATTAACCCAAGGATCGAACCTTAAAAACATCACGCAAGCATGTTTCTCTGTACATGTAGCCGTAATCAAACCTCTAGTAACTCTTTCTAGAAAGATGTTGTGTTTTTGGCTGTAGTTAGTACTAGTAGAGGGATTACGTACTATACTTTTGTCATGTTACCAAAACCATAATTATGTAGGGTTATCACCTTATCGGGGTCGATGGGTTGCATTGCATGCATGTGTTGTGAACTACACAGTACGTTTTGTCACGTACACACGAACCACAATCATGTCATCTACGATCGACGTGTAGCTAGTCGTCTACCAAAGCACTTTAGTTTTGTACTAGTACTAGGCTAGCACCATATGCTCTACTTTTGTCGCCGGCAGCGGCCGGCAAGAGTGGCAGCGGTGGCCGGCCGGCGGTCGGCGATCGATGTGAGACTAATTACGGGCTAACAGACAACGCAAAAAAAGGCCATAAACCGAATTATTTTGTGCCTTGTCGGATGGAATTGATGCCTTCCTGTGTGGATATCTGAATAATACTTCCTAATATTGGCTCGTTCAGCAAAAAAGAGAACCAAATGTCACGGAGCAGATAAAGAGATTTCACAGGAAACATGTGGAATAACACCTACGTATTTCTTACCATCATGGATATTGACAGCCATTTCTCACCTTCGTGTATAGACAGATGGGAAATAGTTACAGGAGAAGACCAACGGCAAGATAAATGCGGATGTGCCCTATTCTCGACCAGCAAGAGCAATGATTAGAAAAGGGGATAATTTGAATCCTTATAACAATCAACACAAAACCGTGAACATGCTGAACCGTAACTACTGTAGGTCTGTAGCCCCAAATATCCAAATAAATTCAATACATGATAGAAACTTCAACAATAATATATAGGTTATAAAATAGAATTAACTACGCTTATCAATGCAGAGTACGATTCCCCATTGCTATACACACGACATGACCAATTCAGTATATCAAGCATATGTTAAAGGGAGGCAATGACTTATTTATGGTCTATTCAAACAATTCCCCCTGAGCAAGTAACCAAAACCCAATTTGGAATCTTAGAAGAACAATAACCAAGCAGGTAATTTATCCCAAATGAGGTAGAGATATTGATCACACCAAACAAACCAAATAGATTTGTTCCAAACCATCATTATCTGTGACACGGAACAACAGAAGATATGATCACATTGATCGCATGAAACCTACTGAATTAGGCACTAAAAGGACAAAAAACACATGATAGCGTTGGTAGTATTTCAGATAGATTAAAGAGTTAAAATTAAAGAAGCTGTTGGACCATATTACCATCATAGAACTATTCTTTTACTCATTACTCATAGCATAAGGAAAGGAACACATAAATCTTATATTGAAAGCTTTATACAAAATATTACAAAATCCAAATACCTTTTGAGTTCACAGGAAGCACAAGTTTAGTATGTGGCCAACATAGCGCTACGATGATATGCTTCTCAAAAGAATTAGGAAATGGAAGTACGCAAGTGATGGTTGTTTACTTACAGGAAATGATATTAATACAAATAGAAGCATGGTGCAATAAGACAATGGACTTATGCAGCTCCTGCAGGGCCACAAGAAAACAATTAGGTGATCATAATAAGGGACAAATCTAGTTGGACGAAACCAAAGAAAAAAAAGGAAGAGGGAGTCTTCAACAGCATACACAAACAGAAAGCAGAAGCTCACCTGCTGACCAGTGACAATTTTCACACAGAACAGACGAACAACAAGAAACCAAGCGACAATCATAGAACCTAAACCTATAAAAGGGGAAAAGCCTGTAAGCCATGCAAGATAATGCACACCTGCAACACATACAGCCAAAACTATACCATTGACCACCAAAGAATAAAAGTGTTCTAATCAGCTACACCAAATACACAACCAAAGCTAAGAAAAACATCAAGTTTTAATTACTTGAGAGCTCGCAATTCAAATGATGCTAATGACTACTGGCCATCAATAAGCAACAGCCGAAACAATTACATTTATCTCTACTAATGTCAGCAAATACCGTTATTTAAAAAAAAACATGGATCCAACTGTACCTCTACGCATGGGCATCAAGCATCACTGCAATATATAAATTTTACAGCCTAAAGAATCTAGAAACTGCAGGAGCACCGAATCCAACACAAAGAACATAGAAACTGCATCTATCTCTACGCATAGCCAACCGATAGCAAAACAAAAAAGATTTCTCGCACACACCTCAAACCTGTGCTTCCAATGGAACACCGGATCCAACAAAACAGCCAACACTTTAACTCAACTACACGGTTGACAGAAAATGTGACAAAGTGTGAGCATATGCATCAATATTTGTACCATATATATTTTCTGATTCTAGGATATACAATATAATTAGGATGACTATATTCTTATCCATGGCAGGAGACCTACTCACCACTTATCCTACCAACAAATATGATGTCACAAATAGGCCATTCTATAGTTGCAAAACTAAAAGTTTTTTATAAAAGATCCAAGTGAAGGTCCAGAGAAATAATTCTAACCTATCCTCTTCTTTTCTTTCTCAGATATGCACACATATAGTTTACATAGATAATTACAGGATATACTTTTAATGATCTGAAGCCCGCATTACACTTTCAAAGTTCTAAAGGAGATATTAGATCTTATTTTTTATCAAGATATTAGCCTAGATTATTCCTCTTCCTTTATTTCTTGGAGCTGCACATATAAAGTTCATATGTGGGGGTTATATGGATTTCTTTCTAAAGTTTATAGTAAACTTATCCTCTTCTTTTCTATCTGAGATATGAACACATAAAAGTTTACAGAAATCTTCATCAAAAAAGATATTGGGAAATTAACATGACGCAAGATGCAAAGAGGTATAACCTCTTATTGTGCTTCCAGTTCTGCACGTTGCCACCATTCGACCTGCTTCATGAAGGGAAGAAGTATAACAATTAGATAAGTACGGTGTGTCATTGCGGTGACCCAGCACACCACTGCATGTTGTAGTGTACAAGTCGTTGATGTAACACGCACGGAAGGACCTCTCCGCAAATATTACATCCCTCAGAGTAGTACAACAGAAACATAGTCGGTCCAAGGTAACACTATAGGATTACAACACTATTCAATACAAAATCTCGAGACCCTCCTTTTATATTGAAGCAAGTCTCTTGCAAATGAAATACAGAAAGATCCAAATCGTAACTCTAAGCTGGATATCAGCTCTAGCTCTAATTCCTTATCCACTACTGCTGTTGTCACAGCACTAATCTATTCCATCTGGAATATCTTTATCCAGGGTTGTCTCCTCCTTCCAATAGTTGTTGTCTCCTTCATTGGCAACGTGGTCGTCATGTATGCCATTGACAATATCGTTGTTGCTCCACCATTGTCACTGTTGTCATCGTTCTTCTGTTGATGAAGTAGCAGCTGATTCCTTCAAGGTTCACCAGGTAGACTTGACTCCTCGTAGAAGATCTCCAGACGTCGTGATGGATAACTATCAACTCCTTTGTTGGCTCCAAAATCTAAGCAGGGGGTCAACGGGGAAAGGGTGAGCAACACGAGCGTTACTCAACAAGTTCAAATTATAGGCGATAAGGTGTTTGATGCACTAGCTACTGCCATGACCAACGGTCATTGGCATAATGCAAGTTTTGGAAAACATTTTTAGGAAAGGGTCCATTTTATTTTCAGAAAACTATGCTCACAGTCTCCACGGGTTCATAGTCATCACTTGGGATGCCTTTCCCGCTGCGGTCTGTAGTTCCTTCCGGGAACACGGATGTGACAGTCACAGTTTCTTGTTGTTGACTCTGCAGAGCTGCGTAACTTTACCCATGAGAGAAACCCAGCCTTGTTGCCTTTCCGGGTTGCAATCCCCGTCCATACTTCCATGGTATGGGGCCAGGTGTGAGTCCAAAGCCAATGACTGCCCCTCTCCGCACAACACATATCCGCCCATTTGTGGCGCGGCCGGTAACAAAGACCGCTATCCTGCCACCCCTCCCGAGCTTCTATTCCAATCACCCCGTCAGGTGGGAAGGTCACGCGCTTCCACGCTGTTGGTCGCCGCAACGGACACAACCAGGTAATAGCCTGCTGAGGATATGTGAACAAGAGAAGATAGCAGCTGACTTTACCGTTCCATGCCAGATCTCATGGTAAACGCTTCAATACGGCGCTAGGATCACTGTGACATTGGTAATTAATCCTAGGTATTTACTTTCCCGTACAATGGAACCTCCACCACAACATCAATCCGTGGTTCCATTGCCAGCCAAACAATATATATATAGCAATTCACATCATTCGAAAATAGTTTTTCTTTTTCAATGCAATGATAATAATACGTTTTTGAAAATAGTTTTTATAAAATAGTTCAACAAGGATATGCAAGAATGAACTTGCCTGTGGTAGAAGTGACAGTTCAGGCCCTTCGGGGTTCTAGGGTTTGCGGTAAAACCCCGAGTTCTGAAAATAGCAAAGTAATCCTGATAAGGACTACTGAAAAATCTAGCAGCATGCTATTATGCATAATCATGATATGCATCGCCACCCCAAAATACCCAAGTTGCGGATTTAAGACTTTTCGAGTGTTTTGGAGTTTTTTAATTATTTAAAGAGTTTGACAATAATTTTCATGAGGAATAAATTTAATGTGATTAAATTGAAATAGTTCAATATAATTGAACTTCAAGACTTTATTTTCCCATATTATCTTCCTTTATGAGAATAGTTTTTGAAAATAATTTCAAGTCATTTCCACTTAAGGATCCTTGAATTTTTCATCCACAAAATGTTTTTCAAAACTTCAAATAAAACTGTCATAAAAATTCCTCATATTTTGTAGAGCATGTTGCATATTTTTAGTTGATTTTTGTGTATTTGAATTTGGTGTAAAAATTCATTTAAGTTTGTATATTTTTGATTTAGGATGAGTAACAAGATAGTCTTGGTATAGTTCAAATAATATTTTGAACTTAGTATTTATTTTTCCAGATTATTTTTCTTGAGAAAATAATTTTAAGAAATTATTCCAAAGAATAATCCACTTAAGGATCTTTGGATTTTTAATTAAAGAAATAATTTTCAAAAATTCCTGTTATTATTTTATTTAAATAGCTTATTTTCAACTAATATTTGTAGATATTTTTAAAGTATTTTTAGGAATTTATTTGAAATTATAGCAAGTTTTGAAGTTTGGAAGAATTTGTAAATTCAATTTTTTTACAATTAAGACCCTGGTCAAAACCAGCTCAAAGAACGTGGACTTGGTTCGGTTCAACCGAACCGGTCCACTCTCTCTCTCTCACTCCTCACTCGCACGAGCACGAGCCCGTGCTTGAGCTCCTCTGGCTCCCGTGTCGCCTGCGGCGTTGCTGCCTCGCTCCTGCCAGCTCCGGCCATCTCCGCCGCCGTGGCGTGGGGCAAAACGATCCCCTTGCTCCGCTCTTCCTCCTCACCAGAGCGATTCAAGCCTCGCTTCCTCTCGCGGCCGTGCACAACCCAATCCCCTAGGGTTAGGGTTTCGGTGCTGCGCCACTTCTTCTCCTTCTCCGGCGTGTCCACCATGGCTGGGCGCAGGGCTTCGTCCCCTGTGCCGCCATGGTGCGGTGTGCCTAAACCTCTACTGCCGTGTGCCCCTCCATCGGTTGCGCGGGCACTGCCTCGCCACCGTGGAGCTACGGCCATGGACGCACGGTAAGATTTTTCCTTCCTCTCTTCTCCTTCTCCTACTACCTCTACTCGATCTAGATGCTTCTGGACTTCGGATTAATTATATATTCCTCTGTTGGTTAGGTTCTTGATGATCAAATGATGATTCTTGATGATTTACTCCTTTATGTGCGCTGTCTACCCATTGTGCACCAAGAATGAGATGAATGGTGTAGATCTAGCATGTTTAGATCCATCCATTACCTCTGGATTTAATATTGGGAGCATTTCTTGCTCACAGAAGATGAAATTTTCTTTAGAAAAATGATTCTGAGCTAGAACTTGTACCAAATGATCTAGCTGTGATGAATAAGTGCTTTTAAGAATGATTTAAACAAGTTTTGCTTGCTGTGATGCCTCCTTATAGAGTTACACAGTGGCTTTCTTGTTTAGAGATGATTTTTTTTATGCTTTCCTGTGCTTCTTCCATGTGTAAGGATGTGTATAGCTCAGTTAATCCAGCTCTGCTGGTTCACTAGCTTGTGTGCTTTGATAAAAACAGAATAAGAACAGATTCTACACTGAAAATGATTCCCTTGCTTTTGTAGATGCTCAATCAAATGCTAAAACACTCAACTGCACTCCCTTTCATCTCTCTGTCCTATTTCTTGCACATAACAGAAGTACTCTGCTTGCAAATCATCTTCTAATGCACCACACCTTGCTGAGCAAGGTTCTGTTAAGAACAGATGCTAAATTCGGCACTCAAGCATGGTTCTGTCATTTACAGAACCTGCTAAATCACTCTCTAGCACATATGTTTAACAACCTTGGGTGTAGAGCAGATAAAGCTACGGAAGAGTCTGATCTTGCTCCAAGGTTCAACCATCTCTTCTGGACTGCACCTTGTGGTTCTACCTTCTCCTCCTTGTTGCTTGACTTCTCCTAAGTTTTAATGGCTTGTGGTGGATGGTTTAGGTAATCTCCATGATTGGCTTGTGATTTGTGGTTGTTCTTGGTGAAGAACAGATGGAAATGGTGCTGCTACATATTCTACTGCTTGTGAAAAGTGTGGTTTGTGATGGCTGTGACTTGTGTGTGCTAGTGGCTGCGGTTTGGGTATGTATTTATACAAATTTGAGAACTCATGTGCTTGTGACACCAGGATAATTGGGCTGTGGTGACTAACCTGCTCACAGTGGCCCTCTTTGCCTCGAGCTGCTTTATTTGACTCATTCTTGCACACCTTTTCACCTAGGAGATCAGCTCACTGCTGCTGCAGCGCAGTTCATCTCCCCTGGTGATAGCTATGAGTCATTCTTGACTCACTGATCCTATCTGGTCCAGATTTCGGTGTGGCAATGCTTAGCTGAGAATTGAAAGACTTGAGATAGTCGGTTTGAGATGATTAAATTCAAATGTGTGGCCAATTAAGCTCATTGCTAGCTTAAGAAGTGGTTTAGGGTCCATTTGCCTAACTAATAGGCAAATGTGATACCAAAGTTGTGGGCTAAGGTTTTATTTGCCTCCTGGTTTGATTTTTGGGGAATGCATTTTATCTGTTGCTTTGTCTTTTGAAAGATCAAGATCATTAGCTCAATACAGCACTTGTTGCCTTTGCTCTTGGTTGCCTAAGATGTTTCTATTCAGTGATGTACAAAGCCTTTGCCCCTCCTTGTTGCCTTTGGATTAAAAGAGCATGCTCCAATTGATCAGTCCCTTCTATTGCCTTTGATGATTTGCAATATTCCCCAATTTAGCCTAATTGAACCCCTGTAACATCCCTAGCTTTTCAAAAAGCTGAAAAATCAGAAAAATTTAAAACTTTTGAAAACTATTATGTATTTTGCTTTGAAAAGAAAATTCATGCATACATTCATCATCATATAGCATTGGTTGCATTTGGATATTTCGAAAGTGGAATAATAATTCCACCTGAAAACATATTTAAGAAAATATATTAGTAGAGCATTTATGCTCCAAAATTTTCTTTTGACTTTTATATATTGTTTTGTTAATGTTTGCTTGGCTTGATTATATTGGTTGAAAATATATTTATTTTTGCAAATGCTTATCTTGTGGTATTTAAGTTTTACATAGGCCACCTTTGATTGTTTTAAAACCTATTTTTAAATTTGACATTAAGTGTCATTTTGTTTATTAAAAACCTAGTTTGGAAATCAAAATGATCTCTATTTGAAAAAGTGTGTTTGGCTAAGTTTGTTTGTATGTATTAAGATTTATTCTATTACCTACCTATTCTCTATTTTCAAGTTTTATAGTTTTACTTTTGAAAGAAAATAGTTATTTGGATTTTTAAGTGAGTCTTGAAATCATTTTGATTTATCAAACCCCTTTTAAACTATTTAAGTTTTATGCAAATTATTTTATTGAGTGATATGTAATCTTATTACTCATATTTTGCATTGGTTTAAAAATATAAGATCAAAGGAATTTATAAAACCCTATAGTTTTCAAATGACATTAATATGCCCAAAAAAAAATTCATTTAATCACTTTTCAAAAATATATTTGACAAAATGTTTTGGGAAATGTTATTAGAGGTTTTCAAATTAAAGAGTTGGTTTTTACAAAACTACAGAAATTGGTTTGACTTAATTTGGTTTTGTATTTAAAAAGATATAAAAGTTTTAAGAAAAGAAAAGAAAAGGTTTTGAACAAAAAAAATACGAAACCTAGCTAAGTGGGCCAAGCCCATGTCTTACCTAACGCGCGTGCGACGGACAGCAGCCCAGGCCCGCTACTCCTTCTCTCTCTCGCTGCCAGGCGGGCCCCGCAGGATGACGCAAGCACTGACGTCATCGTCGCCTTCTTCGTGTTGAACACGAACTCACCGAAACCCTAACCGATTTGTTTCCAAAATTCGCACGATTCTGTTGAGATTCTTCCGGGTATGTTGGCCTCATATAAACCCCACGTCCGCCGCACCAAAAGCCCCCACAAAACCTAGCTCCATCGCCGCAAGGCTGCCCGCATTGCTCCGCCGCCGTCCGCCTCGGCCGCCGGCGAAAACTTCAACCTCCGGTGAACCTCGGCAAACTCCGAGCCCTCCCACCCCTTCCTTTCCTCATATTTCGTCTTTGCGCATCGATTTGACAAGGTGCAGTACTTTATTTCATCCCAGATCGACGCGTCCGTCCTCGACCGAAGCAAGCCGCCGCCGTCCTTCACTCCAGCGAGCATCCATCGACCACCCGAAGCATCTGAGACATCATCGTCTGCACCACCGACTCCGCCTCGACCTTCTGCACCCCGTGGTATTCCCCAATCCTTCCCTATCTCTCTGTTTCTTTCTCCGGCGAAAGTCCGGCCATGGAACCACCGCGACTGGAGCTCCTCCGGCCGGCCGTGCCGCTTGCATCTGGTCAACGACGCCAGAACCGTCCGATCTGTAATCAACGCGATGGATTAGACCACCACGCGAAGGGGTATCAACCAATGAGGAGCCGCCACGTCACGAAGTCGTCCGCGAAGCCGTCCGTCCGCACCCGCATCTGCCCGCGAAGAGTAGCGCACCAATCGGAGACCGCCGCGTGGACGCCATCGCCAAGGACCTCCGCGTGAAGATTTGTTTTTCTTTTATTCTTTCAATCTGGCCCCTGCACGTTACAGATAGGTCCCTGCGAATTAAATTGATCATTAATTTTTATTGCCTTATCCAAAATTTATAAAAAAAATATATCTGGGTAGCTTATGATGTGTAGAAACTTTCTAGCAGGTTTAATTTAGGGTTTGGTCGAATTAATTTTGCTTAATTTTAAAAGTGACTTAATTGATGTTTTTGAACATATTTCTAAATTAAAATTTGATATTTGTTTAAATTCCTTGGCTATGATTTTACTTAATTAAGTTCTGGCCGTAGGATTATTCTAGTATTTTTGTAGAGGTATTTTTCTACGTTTGTAATTAAATAATGTTTAAAATGCTTGTTAGGTGTTAATTTAATAATTAAAATTGATTAAAATTATTCCTCACCATATTTTTGACTAGAATTTTTGACTAAGTCTTTATGACCATGTTAGATGCAAAATAACTTAGATTTATTCCACCTTTTTCCACCAAAGTGTTATTTCTTCCTTAGAAAATATTTGGGTAAAATTTGATAACACTTTTCCTTAGAAAAATTCTCCACCCTTATCTAAAAAGCTAAAATCCTTTCCTTAGAAAATTTAGCACTTTAGGAAAACTTAGTTGATTGGTTATTTTGCTAAGTTATAATAGTTGACAAATTTTTATCCTTAGAATTTATTTCATACTTCTGCTAGAATACTTTTCTTTAGCAAAATCTAGCACCTCTTAATTAGTTTACTTTTCCTTAAGATTATTTTTGACTTGTTGTCTTAACCTTTATTTCCTTAGTGGAAATTTCGAATCACATGTTGTGACCTGGTCCTTAGTCATTTTTGGACCATCTTGTTTGCTTGCATTTCCTTAGAGCATTTACATAAGCATGGCATGCATAATTAAGTCCTTAGTAATATTTTATGCTTTTCACATGACTCCCTCCTTAGAAATTTTGAGGATGCATGGTAGATCTTTGACCCTCCTAGTCAAAAACCACTAAGTTAGAAATTAGTGGTAAACAAAGAAGGACTTAGCATGAAAACAAGACTCCAGAAGAATCTCCAAGAAGAAAGGACTAAGAAGAAATCAAGAGGAAGTTCATGAAGACCAACCAGCAACATTTTCCAAGTCTTCTTTCCCCTTTCTCTCTTTTCTTCCTTCTTCTCTTAAACTTCTTGGTGAATATTCTACAATCAAGACCAACCTTGATGCTACCAACAATCAAGTCTTCAGAACCATCAAGTCCACATTTTTCAATGGAGTCAACACACCAAGGAGAAAGTTACAAAGAAATTGAAGATGCTTGGAAGACCAACTACTACATTCTTTCTATATTTTCTTCTTTCTAATTTCTATCTCTCACCTTGGACAAAGATCAATCAAGACCGTTGAAGATCAATTATGCTACCAAGGAGTTGAAGATTAATTAAAGACCAAAATTGTGAAGACATAGAGTAGCCTTATAACTTTTCAAGTTGTTGTTTTATCAAATTTATTTTACTTTACCTTGCCTTAGCCTTTTTTGGAATAAGTTGTTTTATGTCTTTCCCTTATTTTGTTTGCATGTCTTTCATATCATAATTACTGTGTCATCCTGCATCACATGCATATCATATTTTTCTAAGTGTTGCATTTATGATTGTATGTTTATTTGTGATTTGTTTGACTTGTTAGAAATTCCGGAGAGAGACGAAGGTGGTTGCAACTGCTACACCTGTTCTTCTGTTTGCCAAGGCAAGTGGCACACCCCCATAAATTTCCTAAGTATTTTTCTATGCATGACCTAGTGTATTTCTTTATATGCATGTGTAGGATAGTATTGCTATGCTGAAACAACTATCTCCTTTACACTAGTTGTGTCTAGAATCCTATCGATAACTTAGTAGAATTATTGATGCTATGCAAATTTGTTTTATTCAAAGCTTAAATTCTACTAAGTTAATTTATCACCTGGGTGGATTTGGGATTGCAAGGATGACGAGAGTTGAGTGTTGTCCCGAAGGGATATTCACTTGTGGTTTGCCACCCAGGAACAAAGGGACCAAAGTTTCTCTAAGTGATGATGCTTCCAGTGCAGCCATTGGTCATATGGGCTCTGTCTTGATCGAATAAGTTGTGTGGACTCACCCCGGCTTGACAGGTGGTGGTAGAGGAGTGTAGGTTGGAGCGCGTCAGGCCAGTATGGGTGGGAAAATGCTTCCGAAGGATCTCGTCTTAACCTTCTTCTTTTCCCCTATCACTATTGGAGTGTGGGGATAGTTTGGGTTGGTTAAGTCTAATGGTGAAAGTGCACAACCTCTGCAGAGTTAAAACTAAGTACTTAGCCGTGTCCCCGGTTACGGACAATTTGAGCAGCTGATCAAGGATTCAACGGAGGCTCCCACATCTTATTTCTTTAAGTAAAATTTTGATGGGTGAACGAGGGTAGATGAGACTATGGATTTCATGCCATATTGTCTCAAACATTTGGAGAAAATGTTTTACAAAGTGTTAGGCAAAATTGGCTTTTATGCAAAATAGCCTTGAACTCCACCAGCCAAATATGCATATAGGTTATTAGAGTTATTCCATTAAGTGTCCACATAGTGTCACTTGCCAGATCCATTTTTAATGGTATCTGACCCACTCTGTTGCAAAATTTTATATGTTGCAGATTGTTCTGACGACGAGTGAGTTTTCGTTAAGGGTTTCGAGTCTGCAACCAACATGTCTTCGCCTGTGGCACATGAAGATGATGGAGACTCCATGAAGAATAAATTTCCGCTGCTTTACTCTTTCAAGCTAGCTATATGCTATGCAAGTTGTAATGAATATTTTATCAAGTACTGGATCATTCGCGTAATCATGATACAATGTTGTGATATTTCATCTTAAACTGTGTGTGCAAATGAAACGATCCAGGGGTTTGCACCATACACAGGTACCTTGCCAATTTTTAAGTGCAGGTACGCTACAGATGGTATCAGAGCACTGTGTTGCCTGTAGGTTCGAAACCCTAAGTCTGGTTGGAAATAAGAAAGCCCATAGGATAAAACTTTATTTGCTTTTTGTCTAAAAACTTTTGATATCACTCTTGTAACTTCTTAACTATTCGCGTTCTAAATGCCTTCTCTTATTTATAGATGTCCCGCCTCCTGGAATCACTCAAGAAAGGTCCAGCAATGACCATGACCTTGGAATGTGAGACTGAGTTTCCAAAAGCTTTGAAGGACCTCATGTTGAGCATGGGACTTGAAGGAGCAGCAGTCTACAAAGGATTTCCTTTCATGGGAGAAGGTCAAGAGTACTGGTGGGTGCAACTCCATCTATACAAGAACAAAGACGATAACCACAAGACCAATGGTTGCTGCATGTTCACAAACCCAATACTCCACACATCATTCTTTGATTCTGGAAGAAGTGCAGCATGGGAGGCCATCAAGTACCTTGGAGAAAGACTTCGATTTAGACTTCACAACACCCAGAAGTACCTTGATGAACTCAAGAAAATAGAGGAGGAACTCGATGCACTCAGGAAGGAGATAGACTAGACCCCCTTAAGTAATAGAATAATGAGAGCATGTTGATGTATTGACCTATCAAATTGTGGTATGGCAGTACTATCATATTGTTTTCCCCATATCCTAGGTGTACTTCGATCCAAAAACGACTATTTTGTTTTTCTCAAAAATTTGTGAGTTTATCATGTGTGGTTGTTTGTGACAAACTGCTTGTATGGGTAGGAATATTTCTTCTAGATCTGTCTATCTTTTGCTCATCTATGCTTAAACCACAGATGCCTCCCCGTCGTGCACCTGAAAACAACAACAACAACAACAACAACAACGAAGCTATGATGCAACAGATGATGGCTGCCCAGACTCAGCTTATGACCATGATGGCTCAATTCATGGCAAATCAACATGGACCTCCACCACCACCTCCTCCCCAAGTGGACAGACTTGCCAGGTTTCTTAGGCTTAGGCCAAACAAGTTCTCAACTACAACTGACCCAATTGTGGCTGATGACTGGCTGCGTTCTGTGCAAAAAGATCTGGTGACAGCTGAATGTGAAGATGCTGAGAAAATTAGGTTCACCGCACATCTGCTTGAAGGACCTGCTGCCCAGTGGTGGGAAACGTATCAGCTTACTCACCCATTGGACACCTTGACCTGGGAGGATTTCAAGGAAGGCTTTCGTCATGCTCATATCTCCACTGGCGTTATGAACCTGAAACAGGAAGAGTTCCGCAATCTGCGTCAGGGGAACAGAAGTCTTAAGGAGTACATGGATGACTTTCATGCCTTGTCTCGATATGCTCCAGAGGACATTGACACAGATGTAAAGAGGAAGGCTAAATTTCTCAAGGGACTAAGTGATGAGCTGAAAATACCTTTGACTGTTGCTTACGCTCCAACCTATCAGACACTTCTTGATCAAGCAGTTACCCTTGAAGATAGCATGAAGAAAGCTGAAAACAGGAAGAGGAAGGCTGGAATCAACAAACATCATGCTGAATCCTCATTCAAGAAACATTCTTCTCATAATTCTCATCAACATAATGGTCACCACAAGCATCATGATCACAACGGTGGACTCAAAGGAAGCAATGGAGACCACAAGGGAAATGGACATGCTGGTAACAATAACAATGGACAACACCGCCCAAATCCTGAACCCAAGAAAGATATCAGCCACATCACCTGTTACAAGTGCAGGAATAAGGGACATTACTCAAATGAATGCCCTGAGAAGAAGGCAGAAGAAGCCACCAAGTCAAATCCTTTTGACAAAGGATATGTGAACCACATCAACGTGGAAGTAGTAAATGGTACGTTCTGAAAGTTTTCCCTACCCACGAAAATACTTTTAAGGGTGGTAGCCATACCGTCCCAACCCTTTTGCTAGCCTCTTCGAATCTCGGGGACGAGATTCCTTTTAAGGGTGGTAGTCTGTAACATCCCTAGCTTTTCAAAAAGCTGAAAAATCAGAAAAATTTAAAACTTTTGAAAACTATTATGTATTTTGCTTTGAAAAGAAAATTCATGCATACATTCATCATCATATAGCATTGGTTGCATTTGGATATTTCGAAAGTGGAATAATAATTCCACCTGAAAACATATTTAAGAAAATATATTAGTAGAGCATTTATGCTCCAAAATTTTCTTTTGACTTTTATATATTGTTTTGTTAATGTTTGCTTGGCTTGATTATATTGGTTGAAAATATATTTATTTTTGCAAATGCTTATCTTGTGGTATTTAAGTTTTACATAGGCCACCTTTGATTGTTTTAAAACCTATTTTTAAATTTGACATTAAGTGTCATTTTGTTTATTAAAAACCTAGTTTGGAAATCAAAATGATCTCTATTTGAAAAAGTGTGTTTGGCTAAGTTTGTTTGTATGTATTAAGATTTATTCTATTACCTACCTATTCTCTATTTTCAAGTTTTATAGTTTTACTTTTGAAAGAAAATAGTTATTTGGATTTTTAAGTGAGTCTTGAAATCATTTTGATTTATCAAACCCCTTTTAAACTATTTAAGTTTTATGCAAATTATTTTATTGAGTGATATGTAATCTTATTACTCATATTTTGCATTGGTTTAAAAATATAAGATCAAAGGAATTTATAAAACCCTATAGTTTTCAAATGACATTAATATGCCCAAAAAAAAATTCATTTAATCACTTTTCAAAAATATATTTGACAAAATGTTTTGGGAAATGTTATTAGAGGTTTTCAAATTAAAGAGTTGGTTTTTACAAAACTACAGAAATTGGTTTGACTTAATTTGGTTTTGTATTTAAAAAGATATAAAAGTTTTAAGAAAAGAAAAGAAAAGGTTTTGAACAAAAAAAATACGAAACCTAGCTAAGTGGGCCAAGCCCATGTCTTACCTAACGCGCGTGCGACGGACAGCAGCCCAGGCCCGCTACTCCTTCTCTCTCTCGCTGCCAGGCGGGCCCCGCAGGATGACGCAAGCACTGACGTCATCGTCGCCTTCTTCGTGTTGAACACGAACTCACCGAAACCCTAACCGATTTGTTTCCAAAATTCGCACGATTCTGTTGAGATTCTTCCGGGTATGTTGGCCTCATATAAACCCCACGTCCGCCGCACCAAAAGCCCCCACAAAACCTAGCTCCATCGCCGCAAGGCTGCCCGCATTGCTCCGCCGCCGTCCGCCTCGGCCGCCGGCGAAAACTTCAACCTCCGGTGAACCTCGGCAAACTCCGAGCCCTCCCACCCCTTCCTTTCCTCATATTTCGTCTTTGCGCATCGATTTGACAAGGTGCAGTACTTTATTTCATCCCAGATCGACGCGTCCGTCCTCGACCGAAGCAAGCCGCCGCCGTCCTTCACTCCAGCGAGCATCCATCGACCACCCGAAGCATCTGAGACATCATCGTCTGCACCACCGACTCCGCCTCGACCTTCTGCACCCCGTGGTATTCCCCAATCCTTCCCTATCTCTCTGTTTCTTTCTCCGGCGAAAGTCCGGCCATGGAACCACCGCGACTGGAGCTCCTCCGGCCGGCCGTGCCGCTTGCATCTGGTCAACGACGCCAGAACCGTCCGATCTGTAATCAACGCGATGGATTAGACCACCACGCGAAGGGGTATCAACCAATGAGGAGCCGCCACGTCACGAAGTCGTCCGCGAAGCCGTCCGTCCGCGTCCGTCCGCCCGCACCCGCATCTGCCCGCGAAGAGTAGCGCACCAATCGGAGACCGCCGCGTGGACGCCATCGCCAAGGACCTCCGCGTGAAGATTTGTTTTTCTTTTATTCTTTCAATCTGGCCCCTGCACGTTACAGATAGGTCCCTGCGAATTAAATTGATCATTAATTTTTATTGCCTTATCCAAAATTTATAAAAAAAATATATCTGGGTAGCTTATGATGTGTAGAAACTTTCTAGCAGGTTTAATTTAGGGTTTGGTCGAATTAATTTTGCTTAATTTTAAAAGTGACTTAATTGATGTTTTTGAACATATTTCTAAATTAAAATTTGATATTTGTTTAAATTCCTTGGCTATGATTTTACTTAATTAAGTTCTGGCCGTAGGATTATTCTAGTATTTTTGTAGAGGTATTTTTCTACGTTTGTAATTAAATAATGTTTAAAATGCTTGTTAGGTGTTAATTTAATAATTAAAATTGATTAAAATTATTCCTCACCATATTTTTGACTAGAATTTTTGACTAAGTCTTTATGACCATGTTAGATGCAAAATAACTTAGATTTATTCCACCTTTTTCCACCAAAGTGTTATTTCTTCCTTAGAAAATATTTGGGTAAAATTTGATAACACTTTTCCTTAGAAAAATTCTCCACCCTTATCTAAAAAGCTAAAATCCTTTCCTTAGAAAATTTAGCACTTTAGGAAAACTTAGTTGATTGGTTATTTTGCTAAGTTATAATAGTTGACAAATTTTTATCCTTAGAATTTATTTCATACTTCTGCTAGAATACTTTTCTTTAGCAAAATCTAGCACCTCTTAATTAGTTTACTTTTCCTTAAGATTATTTTTGACTTGTTGTCTTAACCTTTATTTCCTTAGTGGAAATTTCGAATCACATGTTGTGACCTGGTCCTTAGTCATTTTTGGACCATCTTGTTTGCTTGCATTTCCTTAGAGCATTTACATAAGCATGGCATGCATAATTAAGTCCTTAGTAATATTTTATGCTTTTCACATGACTCCCTCCTTAGAAATTTTGAGGATGCATGGTAGATCTTTGACCCTCCTAGTCAAAAACCACTAAGTTAGAAATTAGTGGTAAACAAAGAAGGACTTAGCATGAAAACAAGACTCCAGAAGAATCTCCAAGAAGAAAGGACTAAGAAGAAATCAAGAGGAAGTTCATGAAGACCAACCAGCAACATTTTCCAAGTCTTCTTTCCCCTTTCTCTCTTTTCTTCCTTCTTCTCTTAAACTTCTTGGTGAATATTCTACAATCAAGACCAACCTTGATGCTACCAACAATCAAGTCTTCAGAACCATCAAGTCCACATTTTTCAATGGAGTCAACACACCAAGGAGAAAGTTACAAAGAAATTGAAGATGCTTGGAAGACCAACTACTACATTCTTTCTATATTTTCTTCTTTCTAATTTCTATCTCTCACCTTGGACAAAGATCAATCAAGACCGTTGAAGATCAATTATGCTACCAAGGAGTTGAAGATTAATTAAAGACCAAAATTGTGAAGACATAGAGTAGCCTTATAACTTTTCAAGTTGTTGTTTTATCAAATTTATTTTACTTTACCTTGCCTTAGCCTTTTTTGGAATAAGTTGTTTTATGTCTTTCCCTTATTTTGTTTGCATGTCTTTCATATCATAATTACTGTGTCATCCTGCATCACATGCATATCATATTTTTCTAAGTGTTGCATTTATGATTGTATGTTTATTTGTGATTTGTTTGACTTGTTAGAAATTCCGGAGAGAGACGAAGGTGGTTGCAACTGCTACACCTGTTCTTCTGTTTGCCAAGGCAAGTGGCACACCCCCATAAATTTCCTAAGTATTTTTCTATGCATGACCTAGTGTATTTCTTTATATGCATGTGTAGGATAGTATTGCTATGCTGAAACAACTATCTCCTTTACACTAGTTGTGTCTAGAATCCTATCGATAACTTAGTAGAATTATTGATGCTATGCAAATTTGTTTTATTCAAAGCTTAAATTCTACTAAGTTAATTTATCACCTGGGTGGATTTGGGATTGCAAGGATGACGAGAGTTGAGTGTTGTCCCGAAGGGATATTCACTTGTGGTTTGCCACCCAGGAACAAAGGGACCAAAGTTTCTCTAAGTGATGATGCTTCCAGTGCAGCCATTGGTCATATGGGCTCTGTCTTGATCGAATAATTTGTGTGGACTCACCCCGGCTTGACAGGTGGTGGTAGAGGAGTGTAGGTTGGAGCGCGTCAGGCCAGTATGGGGTGGGAAAATGCTTCCGAAGGATCTCGTCTTAACCTTCTTCTTTTCCCCTATCACTATTGGAGTGTGGGGATAGTTTGGGTTGGTTAAGTCTAATGGTGAAAGTGCACAACCTCTGCAGAGTTAAAACTAAGTACTTAGCCGTGTCCCCGGTTACGGACAATTTGAGCAGCTGATCAAGGATTCAACGGAGGCTCCCAGCATCTTATTTCTTTAAGTAAAATTTTGATGGGTGAACGAGGGTAGATGAGACTATGGATTTCATGCCATATTGTCTCAAACATTTGGAGAAAATGTTTTACAAAGTGTTAGGCAAAATTGGCTTTTATGCAAAATAGCCTTGAACTCCACCAGCCAAATATGCATATAGGTTATTAGAGTTATTCCATTAAGTGTCCACATAGTGTCACTTGCCAGATCCATTTTTAATGGTATCTGACCCACTCTGTTGCAAAATTTTATATGTTGCAGATTGTTCTGACGACGAGTGAGTTTTCGTTAAGGGTTTCGAGTCTGCAACCAACATGTCTTCGCCTGTGGCACATGAAGATGATGGAGACTCCATGAAGAATAAATTTCCGCTGCTTTACTCTTTCAAGCTAGCTATATGCTATGCAAGTTGTAATGAATATTTTATCAAGTACTGGATCATTCGCGTAATCATGATACAATGTTGTGATATTTCATCTTAAAATGTGTGTGCAAATGAAACGATCCAGGGGTTTGCACCATACACAGGTACCTTGCCAATTTTTAAGTGCAGGTACGCTACAACCCCATTTTTAATTAGGCGAAAACCAGGTTTCAATACAGTAACATGCCAGCACCAAATGGTGTTGGCAACATTTTAATCCTAACCCAAAAATTCTACTTGTTTATGTTGTGTAGTTTGCAGATTAGAAGATGGAGAAGACATGAATATTTTAGTTTAGGAATTTTAGTACTGTTTTTGTATTCTGTCAAATGTTGTAAGATTATTTGTACTGTAGTCTTGTAAATTAATTGTATTGATCAATTGTATCATTTGTACACAAATGTTTCCTACACATGTGAGTTGGAATCCATGTAATACTTGTATTTATATTCTTTTAGAAATTCTTTTGTAATTATTTGTGTATGTATTTGAGATGTGGAGATAATCAGATGATTCTATTATTTGAAATGATGTCCTCACAATTCCTATGATTTATATCTTGTAATATATGTGATAGGTGTGTATGGAAAGATTTAGAAAAGAATATAATTGTTTTAGACTTAAGATTATTTCAAGTTTCCTTTTGAAATCAAATGATTGTGTTGGAGAAGTACTAACAAAGGTTTTGAAAATATGTTGTAGGGTTTATCGACACTTCTCGACTATCTGTCAATGTCTGACTCCCAAATCATCGACACTCGTCTGGATTCAACCCTCGATTCATTTTAACACAAAAGCGCGAAAAATTTCCAGATTTCACCAAAAGATGCATGAATGCACAAATGCAATTTCCTATTTCTACCCTCTCGAGTCCTATAACTGCGGGGTGTTACATTCTCTCCCCCTTAAACTAAACTTCGTCCCGAAGTTTCGATTCCTCTCACGTAGAGTAAGGTAGAAAGAACTTTTGCAGATATTAATTCTCTCAAATTCCATTCTGACGTGGATGCAGATTACGATGATTCCTTGTCCAAGATACTTTTGTGTGGTCTCCATTGGTCCATACTATCCATTTGTCGACTTTCATCGATTATTTGATGAATTCCAGCTATTTTACTACTCCATTATGTCTCTAGCATCATCCAATTCATACTCCTCGTATTACCTTGGCTTTCTCGCCCAGTGTCGAGGATCCTCTTCTACATCCTTATAAGATCTTTAGATATGATCTTTTGTACACTTCCTTATAATCAGGAAACTAAGAAACTTTACTTCTGATGGTAAACTCATCGCCTTTGTTGCAGCACTTCTGAGATAATTATCCTTTACTGGCTATATAGAACACAATACTTCCTTAGTCGTTTGCTTCTTCCGAATAGATTAAACATAGGTAATCCATCCAACCATGTAGTCCTCCGTTACTTGTAATCAGGGTGAACAATCCTTTCGATGTCCATCTTCTCGTATCCTGATACTGAGACAGTAGACTTTCTCATGCTTGACTCTAGTTCCTTTCATTCCATCCCTTTTTATTCTCTGATCATAGCTCCTATGACTTTTGGATTCCTTGTGACTTTTAATCCTTCAAATCTCATCTACCTCTTTAACTATCGAATCTGGTAAAGCTTTCCGGCGATGCTCATCTATTTGAAGAAATTTTAGAGCACTAATAAACATTCCAGTCGTGTCTCAGTCAAAATCTTCCCTTTGAATTTTCACGTCATCTTCTCCCAAGTACTATCCAGTACACCTGTTCACTCTCCCCTTGGAATTCTCTAAAACTTCCTCCATTCTGACCCTCTGTCAGTTGAGCTTATTTTTGTCGGCTCCATTCAGTCAAGCTTCGCAATCCTTCTTTCTGTTCAAACTTGCACTATATCTGCTTCACGGTCTCACGAAGAACACGTGGTATAACCACAATGTTGTGAATCCCTAGTATTGTCCTCCGGTAAATAGATACTGACTAACACGAGGTTTCCAACAGTTTCCCGAAGAATACGTGGTATGTCCACCATATTGTGAACAACCAAAGTAATCCTCCGATAAATTAGATTCCTACTATAGCTAGAATTCCAGTTGGCTTATCCGATGGTCTCAAGAAAAGAATTGCACACAAGAACTTGTGCAAATGGATGATATCTTAACTCCAGACTCGAATATGATGTTGGTCATCAATGTAAAATTCAGCTGACATATCATTTCCTTCCTTTCTGATACTTCATACTAATTACAAACAGTTGTGACTTGTTTGAACATGTAACTCGCCTTGATTGCGTCTTCCATCATCCGAGAGGTTAGCTCAAAGATGTCAGTCCTCCGGATAATGCGTTTTTTTCCGTCGTTGCTCCAAATATGGACAATAACTTTGGTACTTTGGCCTCATATGTTTGTGGTTCCTACATCCAATTTGGTATACCTTCTTGGCTTGACGTCAATCCACGACAAAACAAACTCTTCTCCCAAGGTTCTCATGTTCTCTTGAACATTAAACTCTGTAGTTGGACTTCTTTGACATGGTGGATATGTCATCTCAGTGATATCAATGTGCTTCCATCCAACTACTTCACTTCCGTCATCCCTTTCTAACTTATCATCATTTATCAGATGACTTTCTCATCCACTCCTTCTTGTAATCTGTTTGTGTATCCAACACAAATTCTCCTTATATATATCCAAGTTCTAATCACGAACTCTTGTTTGGCGGTTAATTTTACCGCTTCCATCTCTAGTAATGCCTCTCGATCATCTTCTCCTTTATTCCATTAGAACTGGAAATATCCATGTTCTTCCAGTCTTCATACACCTTTGTCTTCATCCTTATAATACTTTTAGACTCCTAAATTCTGCTAAACTCATTCTCAAACTCCATTTAACTAGTATCAATACCTCTTTATTGCTCCAACAATAACCTCTTCCACCGAGTTACGACAAATCCATATGTATTCTGCATATTGTCCTTCTTCATCCCTTGGGTTTGGACTTCCGTTGAAAGACTTCATGACTTAATATGCAAAAACTTCATAACTTTCCTCCTTGGACATATCTCCTCATGTAGCTTTTCCTGGCAACATCCTCGATATATCTTTGTCCAACTTGTGGTGATAATCTTTACTAAACTTACTTAGTTCCTCCTCTTCCTTCTATGGACTGGTGAAATATGTCTCCAAGAACTAAATATGACGTGACACTTTCCACATTCCATATTCGTAGCTATATTGACTTCTGTCTTCTGGACTTCCTTCTCTTCATGAGCTTTCTTTGCTGCCTCATCTTATTAGTAACTCGTCTCTTCCTCACACGAATACTATCTACCTCTAGATCAGTAACATCAAGAAAAGAACTTAATGTGACAATCATGCCATTGTACATCAAATCCTAACTTCAAGTACCAGCCTAGTCAATCAAAAATCCAATAAGATCCAATAAATCCGAATGAAGTTATATAACAAACATGCAACATAAGCCTGTAAAGTAAATAGTATTTTGAGTAAAAACATCTCAGAAGTACCCAGTCTTAGATGCTATACACTACAAGATAGGTTTATATCACCTTATAATCCTAATCTAACAACTCTTTGACTCAGTAGTTACCCCAATCGACCATTTGCAAAGGAATAAACTAAGACAAAGTACTCAGATAGTAGTTGTGGGCTGGCTTGGTTACGTAGAGAACTAAACCTCATGTAAATTGAATCCTCCATCTGGCTTGAACAAACGTCTCTTGGCATCTCTCGATCCTTCATGTAGATGTTGACTGTACACCATAAGTAGTGTTGTAGCTTCCTTCATTGCTAATATCGTCTCATAATTTCCTTACGACTCTATACTATACGAAAGTGGATCTCCTTTGAAATGAAACTTTAGGGTATTGGCATCCTATCCATAGTTACCATACTTGAATATTGATGATCCTTCACCACCATGTAACCTCTGCTAACTTCACCCTCCACAGACTTACGATAGGGTTCTACTTCGTCATACGGCTTCAAAGGATGATGTCATCAATGATACCACATAGATAACACTGACTTGAGTATAACTCTATTGGAATACCAGCTAGTAGAAGATAATTTCAAACTTGTCATACCAAGTTGAAAATAAATAAGATAAGTAAGTATTAAACCTATAAAAGAATAGTCAAGAAGATTTACTCTAGTTGAGAAGGAAGAAATCTATACAAGTATAATAGTAGTATTCACAAGTGAATAACCATCATAATTGTAGAAAGATATAGTTTAGATAAGGTAACTTCCTATAGTCTTACCAACCTACAAGTCTCCTAAAAGGGTTTTAATCCTAAGGTCGTTTTGCTCTGATACCATCTGCGGTGACCCAGCACACCACTGCATGTTGTAGTGTACAAGTCGTTGATGTAACACGCACAGAAGGACCTCTCCGCAAATATTACATCCCTCAGAGTAGTACAACAGAAACATAGTCGGTCCAAGGTAACACTATAGGATTACAACACTATTCAATATAAAATCTCGAGACCCTCCTTTTATATTGAAGCAAGTCCCTTGCAAATGAAATACAGAAAATCCAAATCGTAACTCAAGCTGGATATCAGCTCTAGCTCTAATTCCTCATCCACTACTGCTGTTGTCACAGCCCTAATCTATTCCATCTGGAATATCTTTATCCAGGGTTGTCTCCTCCTTCCAATAGTTGTTGTCTCCTTCATTGGCAACGTGGTCGTCATGTATGCCATTGACAATATCGTTGTTGCTCCACCATTGTCACTGTTGTCATCGTTCTTCTGTTGATGAACTAGCAGCTGATTCCTTCAAGGTTCACCAGGTAGACTTGACTCCTCGTAGAAGATCTCCAGATGTCGTGATGGATAACTATCAACTCCTTTGCTGGCTCCAAAATCTAAGCAGGGGGTCAACGGGGAAAGGGTGAGCAACACGAGCGTTACTCAGCAAGTTCAAATTATAGGCGATAAGGTGTTTGATGCACTAGCTACTGCCATGACCAACAGTCATTGGCATAATGCAAGTTTTGGAAAACATTTTTAGGAAAGGGTCCATTTTATTTTCAGAAAACTATGCTCACAGTCTCCACGGGTTCATAGTCATCACTTGGGATGCCTTTCCCTCTGCGGTCTGTAGTTCCTTCCGGGAACACGGATGTGACAGTCACAGTTTCTTGTTGTTGACTCTGCAGAGCTGCGTAACTTTACCCATGAGATAAACCCAGCCTTGTTGTCTTTCCGGGTTGCAATCCCCGTCCATTCTTCCATGGTATGGGGCCAGGTGTGAGTCCAAAGCCAATCACTGCCCCTCTCCGCACAACACATATCCGCCCATTTGTGGCGCGGCCGGTAACAAAGACCGCTATCCCACCACCCCTCCCGAGCTTCTATTCCAATCACCCCGTCAGGTGGGAAGGTCACGCGCTTCCACGCTGTTGGCCGCCGCAACGGACACAACCAGGTAATAGCCTGCCGAGGATATGTGAACGAGAGAAGATAACAGCTGACTTTACCGTCCATGCCAGATCTCATGGTAAATGCTTCAGTACGGCGCTAGGATCACTGTGAAATTGGTAATTAATCCTAGGTATTTACTTTCCCGTACAATGGAACCTCCACCACAACATCAATCCGTGGTTCCATTGCCAGCCAAACAATATATATATATAGCAATTCACATCATTCGAAAATAGTTTTTCTTTTTCAATGCAATGATAATAATACGTTTTTGAAAATAGTTTTTATAAAATAGTTCAACAAGGATATGCAAGAATGAACTTGCCTATGGTAGAAGTGACAGTTCAGGCCCTTCGGGGTTCTAGGGTTTGCGGTAAAACCCCGAGTTCTGAAAATAGCAAAGTAATCCTGATAAGGACTACTGAAAAATCTAGCAGCATGCTATTATACATAATCATGATATGCATCGCCACCCCAAAATACCCAAGTTGCGGATTTAAGACTTTTCGAGTGTTTTGGAGTTTTTTTTAATTATTTAAAGAGTTTGACAACAATTTTCATGAGGAATAAATTTAATGTGATTAAATTGAAATAGTTCAATATAATTGAACTTCAAGACTTTATTTTCCCATATTATCTTCCTTTAAGAGAATAGTTTCTGAAAATAATTTCAAGTCATTTCCACTTAAGGATCCTTGAATTTTTCATCCACAAAATGTTTTTCAACACTTCAAATAAAACTTTCATAAAAATTCCTCATATTTTGTAGAGTATGTTGCATATTTTTAGTTGATTTTTGTGTATTTGAATTTGGTGTAAAAATTCATTTAAGTTTGAATATTTTTGATTTAGGATGAGTAACAAGATAGTCTTGGTATAGTTCAAATATTATTTTGAACTTAGTATTTATTTTTCCAGATTATTTTTCTTGAGAAAATAATTTTAAGAAATTATTCCAAAGAATAATCCACTTAAGGATCTTTGGATTTTTAATTAAAGAAATAATTTTCAAAAATTCCTGTTAGTATTTTATTTAAATAGCTTATTTTCTGCTAATATTTTTTAGATATTTTTAAAGTATTTTTAGGAAATTATTTGAATTTATAGCAAGTTTTGAAGTTTGGAAGAATTTGTAAATTCAATTTTTTTTACAATTAAGTCCCTGGTCAATACTAGCTCAAAGAACGTGGACTTGGTTCGGTTCAACCGAACCGGTCCATTCTCTCTCTCTCACTCCTCACTCGCACGAGCACGAGCCCGTGCTCGAGCTCCTCTGGCTCCCGTGTCACCTGCGGCGTCGCCGCCTCGCTCCGGCCAGCTCCGGCCATCTCCGCCGCCGTGGCGTGGGGCAAAACGATCCCCTTGCTCCGCTCTTCCTCCTCACCGGAGTGATTCAAGCCTCGCTTCCTCTCGCGGCCACGCACAACCCAATCCCCTAGGGTTAGGGTTTCGGTGTTGCGCCACTTCTTCTCTTTCTCCGGCGTGTCCACCATGGCTGGGCGCAGGGCTTCGTCCCCTGTGCCGCAGTGGTGCGGTGTGCCTAAACCTCTACTGCCGTGTGCCCCCTCCATCGGTTGCGCGGGCACTACCTCGCCGCCGTGGAGCTACGGCCATGGACGCACGGTAAGATTTTTCCTTCCTCTCTTCTCCTTCTCCTACTACCTCTACTCGATCTAGATGCTTCTGGACTTCGGATTAATTATATATTCCTTTGTTGGTTAGGTTCTTGATGATCAAATGATGATTCTTGATGATTTACTCCTTTATGTGCACTGTCTACCCATTGTGCACCAAGAATGAGATGAATGGTGTAGATCTAGCATGTTTAGATCCATCCATTACCTCTGGATTTAATATTGGGAGCATTTCTTGCTCACAGGAGATGAAATTTTCTTTAGAAAAATGATTCTGAGCTAGAACTTGTATCAAATGATCTAGCTGTGATGAATAAGTGCTTTTAAGAATGATTTAAACAAGTTTTGCTTGCTGTGATGCCTCCTTATAGAGTTACACAGTGGCTTTCTTGTTTAGAGATGATTTTTTTATGCTTTCCTGTGCTTCTTCCATGTGTAAGGATGTGTATAGCTCAGTTAATCCAGCTCTGCTGGTTCACTGGCTTGTGTGCTTTGATAAAAACAGAATAAGAACAGATTCTACACTGAAAATGATTCCCTTGCTTTTGTAGATGCTCAATCAAATGCTAAAACACTCAACTGCACTCCCTTTCATCTCTCTGTCCTATTTCTTGCACATAACAGAAGTACTCTGCTTGCAAATCATCTTCTATAGCACTCAAGCATGGTTCTGTTAAGAACAGATGCTAAATTCAGCACTCAAGCATGGTTCTGTCATTTACAGAACCTGCTAAATCACTCTCTAGCACATATGTTTAACAACCTTGGGTGTAGAGCAGATAAAGCTACGGAAGAGTCTGATCTTGCTCCAAGGTTCAACCGTCTCTTCTGGACTGCACCTTGTGGTTCTACCTTCTCCTCCTTGTTGCTTGACTTCTCCTAAGTTTTAATGGCTTGTGGTGGATGATTTAGGTAATCTCCATGATTGGCTTGTGATTTGTGGTTGTTCTTGGTGAAGAACAGATGGAAATGGTGCTGCTACATATTCTACTGCTTGTGAAAAGTGTGGTTTGTGATGGCTGTGACTTGTGTGTGCTAGTGGCTGCGGTTTGGGTATGTATTTATACAAATTTGAGCACTCATGTGCTTGTGACACCAGGATAATTGGGCTGTGGTGACTAACCTGCTTACAGTGGCCCTCTTTGCCTCGAGCTGCTTTATTTGACTCATTCTTGCACACCTTTTCACCTAGGAGATCAGCTCACTGCTGCTGCAGCACAGTTCATCTCCCCTGGTGATAGCTATGAGTCATTCTTGACTCACTAATCCTATCTGGTCCAGATTTCGGTGTGGCAATGCTTAGCTGAGAATTGAAAGACTTGAGATAGTCGGTTTGAGATGATTAAATTCAAATGTGTGGCCAATTAAGCTCATTGCTAGCTTAAGAAGTGGTTTAGGGTCCATTTGCCTAACCAATAGGCAAATGTGATACCAAAGTTGTGGGCTAAGGTTTTATTTGCCTCCTGGTTTGATTTTTGGGGAATGCATTTTATCTGTTGCTTTGTCTTTTGAAAGATCAAGATCATTAGCTCAATACAGCACTTGTTGCCTTTGCTCTTGGTTGCCTAAGATGTTTCTATTCAGTGATGTACAAAGCCTTTGCCCCTCCTTGTTGCCCTTGGATTAAAAGAGCATGATCGATCAGTCCCTTCTGTTGCCTTTGATGATTTGCAATATTCCCCAATTTAGCCTAATTGAACCCCATTTTTAATTAGGCTAAAACCAGGTTTCAATACAGTAACATGGGCCGCGGCCGCGGTGCAGCGGGCCGGAGGCAGGGGCAAGGAGGAGGCCTGCCTCAAGGCCTTGCAGCGGACGGAGGCTACTGGGTCGCCTGGTGCAGCAACTTCGCTGGAGGGCCATGGCCCGGTGGTCCAGCCGGAGGTGCATGGCCCGACGGCGACGTCTGGTGGGCTGGGCTGCACTGCAGCCGCTGGGCCGCTACTGGAGCTGACGCAGAAGCCGGACCAGGAGAACGTGGACAAATGCATGACTGCATCAACTACATGTGTGTTGCCATCAGGGGTGGAATCTACTACACCAGTGTCTAGCCCGATGTCGACGCCGCTGAGGAGGAGCGCGCGATACAGCACGGACGCGGCGGGGAACACCGCCGCAGACTAGGACTCTATGGTTAAAGCCATGAGACGTAAGGCCGAACAAAACCTCGACACTACGGGTACGGTTAATAATTCAAAGTCTTTCCTTACATTTTCGGATGCTAGCATTTCCGCTAAGTTGAATAGGGTAGGAGTTTCTTTGGGTAATAGTAGTGGTAAGGTTACGGTTTCGACTAATGCCTTGAGACATTTGGAATACGACCGGTTAACGGTTACTCCAAAAAGATCGGCAAAGTCGCTTACTCCCCTAGAGGATGAGGAAGAGCTAAATGATACAATTGATGTCCAGCTTCTTTCACACCTCATGGGTGATGTATCTGAGGGGGGTTTAGATGAGGCGATGCTTAGTTCATTATATGATCTCAAAGCATCCGACCGGAAATCTAAATTAGCCTCAAATAAGAAAAATAAAAACAAAATGCCACGGAAAAAGGCGAAGGTTTTCACATCTCCAATTGTTTCCCAATGAATGGCATGTTCGAGAATAGCAGAGGTCTTCGTGACTTGGCTAAACACGTACGTATTGCTGATTCTATTCGGGATCATTGCTTGGATTTTGTGGGCATCTCCGAAACCGGGAAACGGGATTTCTCCGGAAGTTTACTTAACCGACTATCAGGCGGTGTAGATTTCTTCTGGAGGTCCCGCCCACCACGTGGTAGATCTGGGGGCATTTTACTAGGCGTCAGAAAAGACACCATGGATGTATTGGCTAGTTCGGATGGGGACTTTCATATAAAGTGCCATATCCGCAACAAAGCCGATAATTTCACATGGAGTCTTGTCGTCGTGTATGGTGCGGCCCAGGAGGAGCATAAAGCTGCTTTTCTACGTGAATTAGTTAACTTGGCAAAGTATAATCCATACCCTATGATTATAGGGGGCGATTTTAATTTGCTAAGATTTCCACATGAGAAAAGCAGAGGTAGGTTTGATAACCGTTGGCCTCTCTTATTCAACGCTGTGATTGACAGCCTTGCATTGCGAGAGGTCTCGATGGTAGGGAGGCAGTACACTTGGGCTAATAGCCTCCCTGAGCCAACGTACGAAAAGTTGGACCGTGTGTTGATGGATTCTAATTGGGAAGTTAAATTCCCAATGGTCTCCGTACGGGTCCTCGAACGTATTGAAGCTCTGTCAGATCATGCCCCCATATTGTTAACCACGGGTACACCCAGACCATTGTGTAAACGTCCATTCAAATTTGAATTGGGTTGGCTACATAGGGAAGGGTTCCATGATATGGTTAAGATGGTATGGGGGAGGCCGGTCCCTGGTAATGACCCAATCACAAGGTGGAATAACAAAATTCGCGCTTTGCGAAAATACCTTGCTGGTTGGGCGAGACACATGGTGGGCCAATTAAAACAGGAAAAGCTTCGATTATCATCAGTTATTGATGACCTTGAGGCTTTTGCTGAAATTAGGCCGCTGTCCACACACGAGATTGAGTTGAAAAACCAATCCAACGCGAAGATGGCGTCTATTCTTCGTGAAGAAGAGCTGAAATGGTATCAACGATCAAAAGCCCAGTTTATTTTGGAGGGAGATGCGAATACGAGATACTTTCATAGTCTGGCGAATGGCAGACACAGAAAGAAACTCATCCATTCCCTAAACCAAGATGAGGGTATGATCGAAGGACATGAGCAGCTTAAAACATATATCACGAAGTATTACAAAAATTTGTTTGGCAAGCCCGACGCAGATAATTTCTCGTTGGACGAAAGCAGTACAGATGACATTCCACAAGTTTCCAATCAGGAAAACGCCCATCTTACGGCTCCCTTCTCTTTGGAGGAAGTAAAGAAGGCGGTTTTCCAAATGGAACACAACAAAGCCCCAGGGCCGGATGGTTTCCCTGCTGAATTTTATCAGTCATTTTGGGAATTAATCCAACCGGACCTGATCGAGATGTTCCACGCTCTGCATGCTGGACAACTTGACCTTTTTCGCGTTAATTTCGGTGAGATTATTTTGTTGCCAAAGGTTAATGAAGCAGAAAGGATCCAACAATTTAGGCCTATCTGTCTTCTTAACGTTAGCTTCAAGATATTCACTAAAACTGCGACTATTATGTTGAACTCGGTGGCGGATCATGTTGTGCGACCGACTCAGACAGCCTTCATGCAAGGTCGCAACATTCTTGATGGGGTTGTGATTTTACATGAAACTGTGCATGAGTTACATCGGAAAAAGCTGAATGGGGTCATACTAAAGATTGACTTCGAAAAAGCTTACGATAAAGTAAAATGGTCTTTCCTTCAACAGACACTCAGAATGAAAGGTTTTTCCGATGAGTGGCGATCAATGATTGATAGTTTTGTTTCCGGCGGAAGTGTCGCCATCAAAGTCAATGACGATGTTGGTAGATACTTCCAAACGAAAAAAGGACTACGACAAGGCGACCCACTATCACCTATACTATTTAACACAGTAGCTGATATGCTAGCCATAATCATTGAACGGGCAAAGTTGGACGGGCAAATTGAGGGGGTGGTACCGCATCTAGTGGATGGTGGGCTGTCCATTCTTCAATACGCGGACGATACGATTCTCTTTATGGAACATGACATTGAGAAAGCAAAGAACCTGAAATTAATTCTTTCAGCGTTCGAGCAACTATCTGGTCTAAAAATTAACTTCCATAAAAGCGAATTGTTTTGTTTCGGCGACGCCCAGGCGGAGGCCAACCATTATGCTGAGTTATTTGGCTGTGAGGTTGGTGAGTTTCCAATAAGTTATCTAGGCATCCCAATTCATTTTAGGAGGCTTACGATTGCACAATGGAAACACGTTGAGGAAAGAATACAAAAAAGGTTGAGTAGTTGGAAAGGAAAACTATTATCCCTGGGTGGAAGATTGGTACTCATAAACTCAGTCCTAACCAATATGGTTCTGTATATGATATCCTTCTTCCAATTACCAAAGGGAGTCTTACATCGATTGGATTACTTTCGATCTAGATTCTTTTGGCAAGGGGATAACGAAAAAAAGAGGTACCGACTGGCAAAATGGGATGCAGTGTGCCGCCCCAAAGACTTTGGGGGACTAGGGATTCATGACCTTGAGGTTAAGAATCGTGCCCTTCTTGGAAAATGGCTGTTTAAGCTACTTACCGAAGAAGGTGTCTGGCAAACTCTACTCAAGAGAAAGTATGTTGGGTCAAAGGCGATATCTCAGGTTTCATGGAAACCCGAGGATTCTCACTTTTGGGCAGGTCTAATGGCGACGAAGAAATTCTTCCTCCCATATGGCTCTTTCTCCATCAAAGATGGTTCGGAGATAAGATTTTGGGAGGATAAGTGGCTTGGTGCTACTACACTCCGTGAACAATATCCAGCCTTATATTGTCCTTGGACGTCACAAAAGCGATACTATTGCTACTGTTTTGGAGGTTTACCCACCAAATGTGACGTTCCGAAGAGATCTCGTTGGTCCTAGGATAGCGGCGTGGCATGAATTGCTACACTGACTAGCCTCCGTCAATTTGACGCAAGGGACCGATGTGTTTCGTTGAAATTTACACAAGAGCGGTAAATTCTTAGTGGACAGTATGTATAATGCGTTAATCCAACCTGATGTGCCAGTAGATAATAATAAGAAAATCTGGTCGATGAAGATACCACTAAAAAACAAGGTTTTTGCGTGGTACATTCGTCGAGGGGTTATTCTTACTAAGGACAACCTTGCAAAACGCAATTGGCATGGTAGTAAGAGGTGTGTCTTTTGTCACAAAGACGAGACTATCAACCACTTATTTTTCGAGTGTCAGTTCGCAGGTTCTATATGGTCAATCATCCAGATAGGTTCTACTTTATATCCCCCAAGAAGCATTGCTCATATTTTTAGCCGTTGGCTGAATGGGGTTGATGTTAGGTTCAAACAACTTATTAGGGTGGCAGCGCTTGCCGTTATATGGTCGCTTTGGCTATGTAGAAATGACAAGGTTTTCACTGATAAAAATTGTTCTCTCATACAGGTTATCTACAGGACTACAGCTAAACTCCGTTCGTGGTCTCCGTTGCAACGTGTGGGGCATCGAGACCTATTTATGGAGGTCTGTTCAAGACTGGAGGACACGGCGAGAGACTTTTTATCCCAACATGGATGGCAGCATAATTTGCGGATCGGGCCACCAACACCTTAGGCGTGATTACAATTTCTCATTCTGATATGTAATCGCTACCTTTTATTTTTCAGACTACCGTACTATGTCGGCTGTGTGCACCTTCGTTGTGCAGAGGCTGGGTGTAATGCTTAAACCTTTTAAGTAATAAAACTCCCTTTATCGAAAAAAATAAGTATTTTAACTCTGAATCACAGAAATTCTTCATTTATCATATGTGAACACTGAATTTATGATCGTGTTACTTACCGGTGAGCGTCCTGCATGAGATGGTGGCTGCATTTGTTGGCGCAGAATGGAAAGCAGATTATTCGCTGCGTCTTGTTCCTGCACCCGAGATAGCATTGCTTGTAGCACCGGCAGAACTTGACATGGCGGCCACCTGCTGCTGCCCTTACAGCATCAGGAAGAGCATGCACAGCTCGGCAATGGTGGCCACCCTCGACTTCTTTACCTCCATCTCCTTCCGACCTTCCTTCTTTCCACAAGTGAGGGGTGGCTTATAGTTTTTTAAAATGCAATGGCCAACACATAAGACCACGCTTTGGTACGTTTAGTTCCAAGAATTCTAGAACACGGACATGTGATAGAAATGCATGTGTAAAATAGAGGATTGAATAACCAAAAAAATCTGTAAACTTTGGTGTTTGGTCCAGAGTAATAGAAAAATCACAAAAATCACAATAAACATGGTCAAAGCAAAGTAAAATCACAATAAGACATGACAACACTAGTAGAAACAGGGGCTTTGGTGCGGCCTTTTTGTACCAGTTGGACAGGAACCGGTACTAAAGGGGGTATTAGTACCGGTTCCAGAGGCGAGGCGGCCGGCCGGAAGCCATCCCGGTTGGTGCGGGGACTTTAGTCCCGGTTGGTAATACGAACCGGTACTAAAGTTTCCCCTATATATCAGGGTTGCGGCAGGCGGCAGTAGTGGGGGGCCCCACGGCGAGACCCTTTAGTACCGGTTCGTAATACGAACCGGGACTAAAGTTTCCCCTATATATCTTCTTCCACCCCGAGCCCAGCTCCATATTTCCTGCTCGAGCAAAACTCCATTTTTTGCTCTCTCTTCCCTCTCCCGAGATTGAGTTCACCCCATTTTTCTCCAACATTTGTCAAGATTGGTGGCACCTACCTATACAAGGGTTAGCAACTTCATCCTCTCTTCCGGCATTTCAAGTTTAGCTCATTTTATTGCTAGTTTAGCTCATTTGATTTTTGTAGTGCTAGCTAGGTGTTTGATGAAATGACTAAGTTAGGGATTTCATTTGTTTTATATGCATTTTGAGCTCAAATTAAAGTATGATTTGTGGTTTTTTATAGTGTCTTCCCGTCCCCTTTCTCACCGCCGTCGATCGCCCGCGCCGCCCCGTCACCACCTCGGTGAGCCTCTTGTTTTTATCTTTTATTTTAAAAAATCTTAGTTGTATGATTTAGATGCATAATTATTACTTGTATATTTTTCTTATTTGTATAATTTTTTGTTATATATAGTGTCATGGTTTTGACATCTGTCCACACCGGCTCTCGCCCGCTCTATTATTCGGATGTGGTACGATTGTTTGTTATAACTATATATTTGTTTAATTTCGTGTTTATGACAATTATGCCGACCAACTTGACATAGATATATTTTTATCTAGGAGGTAGTTGAACCGGAAATTCCAATCGACCCTATTATCGAGTTTTTTGAAAAAGAAAACAATGATTTGAAAGAAAAATTGAAAAGAAGTGAAGATCTTCGTCTCCAATGCTTAGAAGAGAAGATGAAATTGGAGTTCAAGTTTGCCGACGTCGTCGATGATCACGAGATCAAGATGGAGGCAATGCGCTTGGATCACGAGATCAAGATGAATGCAATGCGCTTGAAGTTTAAAAAGATTAGAAAATATGACATTAGTCAAGAGGCTTGGTATCATTATGCTGTTGTTCAATAATTAACTTAGTTACAATTTTGATCGCATTTGTCGTTGGATTTAAATTATTTAGATAGTTGTATGTTAGTTTCAATTAATGTATGTTTATGAGAACTATGTATTAGATTTGGTCACTACTCTACTTTTGTTTTAATGTGGTGAACTTGTATTAATGAATTTGGTCATGTATCTCTATTCATGATATAGCTATAGTGTAATGGTTTTTGATATATTTATATAAGAGATATATGCATGGTTGGTCACTGAACTTGGCCGAGATGAGTACTTTGGTCACTGAAGTTGCAAGATGTTGCCCACAGGTCACTCAACTTGGCAGAGATGAGTAAACTGGTCATAGTCGTGAAGTGGCACATTGACTGGGTCGTCGACCGCACACTTTGACCAATTTTTTTTTGCTAAAACAACCCTCAGTCTCGCTTATGAGGGTTGTTTTAGCAAAAAAAATTTTGGTCAAAGTATGCGGTCAACGGTCCAATCAGTGTGGCACTTCACGAGTGTGACCAGTGTACTCATCTCTGCCAAGTTGAGTGACACACGGGCAACATCTTGCAACTTCAGTGACCAAAGTACTCATCTCGGCCAAGTTCAGTGACCAACCATGCATATATCTCTTTATATAATGCAGATGAGCCGGCAATGGATGTACGGTGACCGACGCTGTCCCGAGTTCATTAATGTCATGCATAATTTTCTCCGTGTGGCTGAGTCAAACAAGCTGAATGGTTTTATGTTTTGTTCATGTGATGACTGTAGGAATAAGAGGAATTACCCTTCCTCAAGAACCCTTCACATCCACCTGATTCAGAACGGTTTCATGTCCAACTATAACTGTTGGACCAAGCACGGAGAAAGAGGGGTTATAATGGAAGACAATGAAGAAGAGGATGATGACAACTATCATGTGTTCTCTGAACACGGTGGTACTACAATGGGGGAAGACGAAGATGAACATGAGGTCATTGTTGATGATCAATTCGATGATGATCTTCGTCGGGTCATTCTTGATGAACAGATAAACTGCGGAAGTGAAAACGAGAGGTTGAAGTTGGAGCGTATGTTAGAAGATCACAAAAAATTGTTGTACCCAAATTGTGAAGATGGCAAGAAAAAGCTGGGTACCACCCTGGAATTGCTGCAATGGAAGGCAGGGAATGGTACATCTGACAAGGGATTTGAAAAGTTGCTGAAAATAATAAAGAAGATGCTTCCAAGGGATAACATATTGCCCCCAGTACGTACGAAGCAAAGAAGGTTGTCTGCCCTCTAGGATTAGAGGTGCAGAAGATACATGCATGCATCAACGACTGCATCCTCTACCGCGGTGAGGAGTACGAGAATTTGAATGCATGCCCGATATGCGGTGCATTGCGGTATAAGATCAGGCGAGATGACCCAGGTGATGTTGAGGGCGAGGCGAACCTCAGGAAGAGGGTTCCTGCCAAGGTGATGTGGTATGCTCCTATAATAACCAGTTGAAACGTTTGTTCCGAAACAAAGAGCATGCCAAGTTGTTGCGATGGCACAAAGAAGACCGTAAGGAAGACGAGAAGCTGAGACACCCCGCAGATGGGTCACAGTGGAGAAACATCGACAGTGAGTTCTAGGATTTTGCAGGTGACGCAAGGAACTTAAGGTTTGGCCTAAGTACAGATGGCTTGAATCCGTTTGGGGAGCAGAGCAGCAGTCATAGCACCTGGCCCGTGACTCTATGTATCTATAACCTTCCTCCTTGGTTGTGCATGAAGCGAAAGTTTATTATGATGCCAGTGCTTATCCAAGGCCCGAAACAACCCGGCAACGACATTGATGTGTACCTGAGGCCATTAGTAGAATAACTTTTACAGTTGTGGTCTGACGAAGGTGTACGTGTGTGGGATGAGTACAAACAGGAGGAATTTGACCTACGAGCGTTGCTGTTGTAACCATCAATGATTGGCCTGCTCTTAGTAACATTTCAGGACAGTCAAACAAGGGATACAATGCATGCACACACTGTTTAGGTGAGACTGAAAGTATATATTTAGGTAACAAGAATGTGTACCTGGGGCATCGTCGATTTCTTCCAAACAAGCATCCCGTAAGAAAGAAAGGCAAGCATTTCAAAGGTGAGGTAGATCACCGGACGAAGCCTACCCTCCCTACTGGTGATGTTATATATGGCATGGTCAAGGATTTAAAAGTAATCTTTGGAAAGGGTCTGGCGGACAATCTGTTCCGAATGACGCTGACAATCGCGTACCCATGTGGAAAAGAAATCTATATTTTGGGACCTACCCTATTGAAAATTCCTAGAGGTTCGCTCTGCAATCGACGTGATGCACGTGACGAAAAATCTTTGCGTGAACCTGCTAAACTTTTAGGCGTGTATGGGAAGACGAAAGATACAGCGGATGCACGGCAGGACCAGCAACGTATGCACGAACGAGACAACCTGAATCCAGAGAAGTATCAAGGTACTGCCAGCTACGCTCTTACCAAAGAAGAGAAGAAGATCTTTTTTCAAGTCCTGAGCAGTATCAAGGTCCCGTCTGGCTACTCGTCGAATATAAAGGGAATAATAAACATGGCAGAGAAAAAGTTTCAAAACCTAAAGTCTCATGACTGCCACGTGATTATGACACAATTACTTCCGGTTGCATTGAGGTGGCTTCTACCGAAAAACGTTCGAGTACTCATTGTGAAGCTATGCGCATTCCTCAATTTAATTTCTTAGAATGTAATCGATCCAGCAACTCTACCAAGTTTACAGAAGGATGTGGTCCAATGTCTTGTCAGCTTTGAGTTGGTGTTCCCACCACCCTTCTTCAATATTATGACGCACCTCATAGTTCACCTAGTCGAAGAGATTTCCATTCTCGGTCTTGTATTTCTACACAACATGTTCCCCTTTGAGAGGTTCATGGGAGTCTTAAAGAAATACATTCATAACCATGCTAGGCCAGAAGGAAGCATGCCCATGGCTATGGAACAGAGGAGGTCATTAAGTTTTGTGTTGACTTTATTCCTGATCTTAAGCCGATCGGTGTTCCTCAATTGCGCCATGAGGGGAGACTGCGTGGAAAAGGCACGCTAGGAAAGAAAGCAACAACAAGTATGGACGGGCATTCTTTCACTCAAGCACACTACACAGTTCTACAAAATTCCAGATTGGTGGCTCCGTATATCGTGAAACACATGGATATTTTATGCTCCGAATACCCGGAGCAGACTGACTTCTGGATTAAAGGAAAACACGTGGATAATTTCGGCGGTTGGTTGCAAACACATCTCATTAATAACAACATTGTTGGAGAAGAGCTATACTTGTTGGCCAAGTCACCATCTTCGACTATATTGACTTTCCAAGGGTACGAGATAAATGGGAATACATTTTACACGGACACCCAAGACAAAAATAGTACTAACCAAAACAGTGGTGTCCGCTTTGATGCAACAAACGACAATGGGACAAAGGACACATATTATGGTTGCATACAACAGATATGGGAACTTGACTATGGACCTTCTTTTAAGATCCCTTTGTTTCAGTGCAAATGGGTCAACCTGTCAGGCGGGGTAGAGATAGACCCGCGGTACGGAATGACTACAGTGGATCTCAAGAATCTTGGGTACCAGACTGAGCCATTCGTCCTAGCCAATGATGTGGCTCAGGTTTTCTATGTGAAGGACATGTCTTTCAGACCAAAAAAAGAAAAGATAAGCAAGCGAATACATCATACGATGAGCCAAAGCGCCACATAGTTCTTTCATGGAAAAGAAACATCGTGGGAGTGGAGGACAAGACAACATGTCAGAAGATTACAATAAGTTTGATGAAATTCCGCCCTTCAAAGTGAAAGCTGACCCAAGCATCCCGTTAAATGATGAAGATTCTCCATGGTTACGGCGCAATCAGAAGAAAAAAATTTATACCCCAACAATAGATAGGGGGGTGTTGTTGGTGATGTGTAATAATGTATTAAACCTTTTATGTCACTGTGTTATGAAAACTCAGAAGAAAACTCTAAACACTGATTTTTTGTTCTAAAAACTCCAACGGCTCACAAGCGCTCGAAAAAGTTGGAACAAAACACACGGTTTCCCCTACATATAGCCCAACGGTGGCTCGTGAGTGTCCGCATATCAAATGCACCGTTGGGATGTATGCAGGGAATCCGAATGATTTGTATTCGGTCGATGAACTGAAGGATTTCTAGATAGAACAAAACACACGGTTTCCCCTGCATACAGCCCAACGGTGGCTCGTGAGTGCCTGCATATCAAATGCACCGTTGGACGTATGCAGGGAATCCGAATGATTTGCATTCGGTCAATGAACTGAAGGATTTCTAGATAGAACAAAACACACGGTTTCCCCTGCATACAACCCGACGGTGGCTAGAGAGTGCCTGCATATCAAATGCACCGTCGGATGTATGCAGGGAATCCAAATGCTCTGTATACCAAATGAACTACAATGAGTACACACTGAGAGTGCCGAAGATGTCCAAGAGGTGGGTTATATATAGGGTCGTGTGGCTGATGCATGTAAAATGAATACATGAACTTTGCATTATATTACTTATATTTCAATCATATTTGCATCATATAAGGGTTATATCATTGATTTATGTTGATTTTGGGAATATTTCATTGTTTCCCTATTTTTCTGGAATTAACCCTGCACAGGCAGAAAACCCTATTTTCTATATTTTGATGTTTCAGGACCCAAACGACGTCCAAATGACCTAATAATTTACGGGGATCAGTTTTTGGAAGGAACGAAGCGTGGGAGCGAAGGAAGCGAACAAACGGAGGCCCGAGGGCTAGAAGAGGGTGGCCCACGCAGCCAGATTCCCTGGCCGCGTGGGACCCACCATCTGGGGCCTCGTGGCTCCGTTGCCGTCGATCTTTTTTCCCGAGCCTCCGTCTTGACCTAAAAACGATTATAAAAATAGTTCCCGACGCCCTTCGGAAAGGAGCGCCGCCGAAACACAGAAACCACGAAACAGAGACCTGGAGTTGCAGATTGGAGGGGGAAATCTCCGGCGGGGCGCTGCCGACGTGGTCTCCATCTTCTCCAACGACTTCTCCACCGTCTCCATGATGAAGAGGGAGTAGTCCACCCCTGGACTATGGGTTTGTGGAAGTAACTTATGTATCTCTCCTCTCTTGAGCTTCACTAATTAGTACCGTATGAGCTGCTGAACATGATTATGGTCATCTATGTAATACCTTTGTGGTGGATCTTTTTATGAGTTAATATATGTTTGAGATTGCAATAGTTTTGTTTCAGTTATGAAAGTAGATGCATATTATGTACCCCGTTCTTGTGTACTTGTTATGATCAAGCATGTGTATGAGAGCGTGTGAGGGGGAACATGTGCATTAGTTGGAGTAACGGGGGGTGGGTAGTGCGGTGAACGTGAGAGAAAGTTCCACGATCCACTTGGGTGTGTTACCTTACTTTGTTGCCTCACTAGGGATAAAGAAAAATACCTTGCTACCGGAGATGTGGGTGTGACCATTGCCACTACTCCATGACTAGATCTAGCATGTTCTTATTTTAACTTCATGTCATAGAACTTAATGCTATACTCTGATTTATCTTAATTACTAAGGTGTTATGATTTACTTCGCATCTTGGTGGAGTATAAGAGAGATTAATAAACCAAAGATCTCTATGCTAGGACGTGATGCCCATATAATTAGTAACTTGTCATGAAACCTTTTTGTTGCAATCTCATATGTCAATTCTAGTATTCCATTATCTATAACTTTATTAAAGAGAGAGTGCATTTGTGAAACCATGAACCCTGGTCCATTTTTAATCATAAGAAACACCTTTCCAACAACTTTTATCCACTTTACATTTTCTGCCATTTAAAAATCCGAAAATACAAAAACACTTTTACATCTTGCATTCATAATGCAAAACCCAAAAATATCATCCATCATTGTTTACATCATCATTGCATATTTATTTACTGTTTTGCATTCATTATCTTTTCATATCATTCTCACACCTTGTGCTTAACCACTAGGTGAGGTTGAGGGCACAAACAATTTACTTTGTTTTGTAGGTTTTCAAGAGAAGGATAAGAAGATAAATCTTTCACTACTGATTCCCCGAGAGTTCGATATTAAACCCTCGAGTCACCCCTCGTGGGGAAAACCGTCTTTCCTATACTATACACTCTGCACTTGGAGTCTCAACCTAACCCATATTCTTTTGACGCAGTTAACTACGTCAAGGGCCAACAAGACAGTTTTCTGGCGCCGTTGCCGGGGAATCATTGCTGTAAAGGTTTATCCAAGGGTATCTCACAACAAAGTCAACTTCATTACCAACTTGTGCAAACACCTAAGCTTGGGGAGGTTGCACCTATGTGAGCATCATCTTATCCATCTTTACCTTCAAAGCATTTTATTTTGTTTTGTTATTGTCTTGCATATCATATTTATATTTGGTTTCATATTTTATTTTCAGTTTTGCATAAAAAATTAAAAAACACATAAAAACTTGCAATCATGGTTCTTGGAAACAAACAAGAAGTGAGTCCTCCATTAAGTTCCACTTCTAATTTTAAGCAACATCCTAGAGAAACATTAAAAGATGCTTGGGTAAGAATTAATAGGATACACTATGAAGATCCTACACCTTGTGAAGATGAAAAGTTAAATCTTTACTTTTATTATGGAATATATCCTTGGTATCAAAATGCTTTAAATGGGGCTAAAGGTGAAAGTTTTGTCTTGTCAACACCACCTTGTGCAGCCATGACACTTAGAAGATTTGTTGATAGCTTTGTGGGTAGTAAGAAAAAGGTGGAGGATACCACAGTAGCACTTGCATTATCTATAGATAAATATGAAGCCAAATTAGAGAAACTACCAAATAAGGAGGATTTTGAACAACTAGCATCTTATTCTGAAATCATTATTCCCAGGATAGACAATGAATTACTTAATGTTATGCATAAACTAAGATTATGTGAGAGAGAATTTCTTGAAAAAGATGTTTACCTCAACAGAATTGACGAAAAGTTGGTTCGTGATAGTGATTCATTAAAGAAAGACCCATCATTTAAACATGAGAAGGAAGTTCCTGTTAAGAAACAAGTTTGGGTTAAAAAAGAGAGAAAAGTTGAGTAAGTTAAAATGCTTAGTGAAGTCAAGGAACCATTACTTGACTTAGAGAATTGTAGCTTGCATGAATTAATATCTATCTTACAAAGATTTGCAAGTGATCCTTCCATTAATGTTAACCAAGCAGGTTTTGGTTCTTATATTGCTAATCATGTTTTAAAAGAAAAGATTGCTAGGTACAACCAAGAAGCTATGATACCACCTAAGCTTGGGGATATTTGGATTCCCAAAGTACTAGTAACCATTGGAATAGAGACACACCATGCTGTATTAGATCTAGGATCTAGTGTCTCTGTTTTATCTAAAGAATTATATGAAGTACTTGAATTAAAGAATCTTGAAAAATGCTCTATTGAACTTGCACTTGCTGATGATTCCATTAAACATGCTTTAGGAAAAGTAAGTGATGTTATGGTAGAGTTACATATGACATTTGTACCTGTTGATTTTCTAATCATGAATATAGGTAACAAAACCTCTAGTCCAATTATTCTTTGAAGACCTTTTCTTCGTACCAGAGGTGCTATCATCGATTCAAAAGAAGGGAATGTGAAGTTTCAGTTTCCACACAAAAAGTACATGGAACACTTCCCAAGGAAGACGGATACATCAAAGTTCAAGCTCCCTCATGAGCTTCGTCCACAATAAATATCAAGTAAGAAGCCTAGCTACATGGCTATAAAGAAAGCGCTTTACGGGAGGCAACCCGGTTGTTTTTATTTTTGATTTTCTTTGTGTCCTGTTGCTGTAACAAGAGACTTAGTTTTTAGTTTTGTTTCTGGAATTTTCAATAAAGTGCCAAGTTTTACCTATTTTGGTTTGAAAAAGTTGCTATTTGCATTCGGAGATTTTATTCCAACATGAATCTGTGCACGGTATGATTTTTAATTCCTATTCTGTAACTCCGAATGAGCTTATATTTGAACTGTAGTTGAAACTTTTCATCCTCTGTAAGCACAATTTTTTTCAGAATTGTTCGACATATTTAAGTAGGGTAGAAAAATACGTTTTGCTGCTGCTGTTTTTCTGGACAGATTCTGTCCCATTTTGTTTGATGCATTCTTTGAACTTTTAACTTGAATCTTGCATACAACATTATACACTTTCTGGACATTCATATGAATTTTTGTTTAAGGATTTTATGCAGAAAGTAATTCATTTGTCTATCACTACTAATGTCACCCCACAGAAAAGAAATGGGAGAAACGGTATTTTGAAGTTTTTTCACAGGGATTAGAGGAGATGCGCCAAGAGCTATCCAAGGATGGTGAAGACCATAAGCTTGGGGATGTGAAGATAACCCCACTGGACCAACACACTCTCGGTTTGCACACGTCTAACTTCTGTTTTTCGATCAATGCACTTTATCGCATAAACTTGGAGCATCTTTTTTTTGCTTTTTATTTCGGTTTGATTTTTTGTTTGTCTTGAGACCACAACTATCATTTATATATAAGAGAGCTACTGGAAATTTGGGTTGAATTAAGTTGGATTGTGGCGCCCCGACCCGACTGTTATACAGTGATGCTGTGTGTCACCGGTTAAGCGATACAACCGGAGGTTACGGGTTTACCAATCCCCGGCCAAAACCTTTGGCAGGCGTTGCTCGGAATGGATCATCGGCAACGCAACACCCCGATTGATGCCTTAACACAGGCACAACCCTCAATGTATAATAGAGAGATCAAGACTTGTGGAACAACTGGCACATCACAGACTCTACGACACAAATCACTATAGTTCAACTCTTATAATAGAGAAAGATAGCAAATGACATCCAGAGGTCACAGACCCAACATTACAACAAGCGGAAGCAAGTTAAGTTGTTCTAAACAACAAGATCCAAATATGGCCTAAGAGGCCTACAGATAAACATCACAGCGCCAGCTCTTCCGGGATGTCCCAAGCTGCCACCTGGGAACCCCAGACTACTCGTCGACGTCCACAAAGAACCCACCTTCGAGGTCGGTGAAGTCCTCCTCTGAAACAAAACAAACGACGTTGAGTTCGACGAACTCGCAAGATTATATATAGAGCTTTAGCTTGATGAGGCTTTCAAAGTTATATGGTTTTTTTTTGCATAAAGCTGATTTTATTTATTAAAACATAACTCAAAGGCATCGACTATTCAGAATATTTTCAAAAGAGGTAAGGAGTAACTCTTTCTTTCACCACCTTACTCATCATCAACCATCATCAACCATTGTACCTATTCATCTAAGGCACCTCCCCGAATCACCCTCGAGGAAGCTCACCTTACAATCTTGAGTGGTACCTCTAGTACCCAGTTTTTAATCATTCCGTTAAAGTTATTCTATGATCTTATCGTCCTTTCCCAAGTCGTCCGTAACCGTGGACACGGCTTTTCGAAAAGATTTAACCCTGCAGGGGTGTACAAATGTTTGCCACGCGTACCGTCCGGCCCATTACCTGCGCATTAGCTCTCTTCCTTGGAAAGCCGGCTAGGTGGGAGCGGTGTCAACTTCTCCCTCGTTAAGGACTTTCCAGGATCATCAGTGGCGGTAGGACTGCCAGGATCACAACACCCCACCCCACAGCCACTCATTTTCCTAACACCACCATCCTCATCCCAGTACATACCACCATCATCACGCACGCGCAAATGGAAGCTCAAACTAGAGGACCCTGGCTAGCCCCGCTCGAGTTATTTAGTCTATGAGGGTTCCTGCAATTGCATAGGCCTCACGCATGGTTGCACGCTCAGTCTTGGTTCGGGAGGTAAAGAACTCGCACCTAGGCGGCGAGAATGAGACAAAGCACCACAACCACAGTGGCCTCTCATCCCCAACCTTTAAGCATCTTATTACCTGTTACCACAATTCTCCACATCGTCTGAACATTTCACACCTGTTTCCAACATGAAATATCCATCGGACGGATAACAATTGCCTAAGCATGGCTAAGCATCACATAGCATGGATAAGTATCTCGGCCAACAATACAAACCTATGGATAATAGGAGGGAAACAAGAATTGGCTTCGGAAACTTAATGCAACTATAGGATACTCTAATCCAACAAGATTGACATTTAGAACTGCATGCAATATTATAGTGGAGAAAATATTTGCGGAAACATAGGATAAGATATGCTCAGAGGGGGATTACGCTTGCCTTGATCAACGTGCGGGTAGTACGGCTCTTCGGGGTATTGTGACGTAACCCCGGCTGCTTGATCTAACGAAAAACAAACATCGGGAGAGACAATCAATCACCACACATATGCTTAACAAATGCAATGCGCAAACATATGGTGACATGACATTGTACTGTATCGAGCTTATTTTAAGCTATCTAGCAATTTAAATGGGGTGCGAGAATAAATACAACAACCGGAGAGGAAAACACCCCATATTTAACTTAATGATTCTATTTCTACTAGGAGTACATTATTGTAGTTGTGATCAAATATGCATGGTGATGATGATTCTGGATAAATCATGTTTTTCTGAGCATTTTAGTATACACGGTAGTACCGGGATCGGCGCGGTAGTACCGGGCGTGCGGTAGTACCGGGCTCCGGGCGGTACTTCCTGGAAAGATCGGCCGAGAGTCCAGGAGCTCCTGGGAGATACGGTAGTGTACGAGGTAGTGGACCCGGTACTACCGCGTCGACACTATGACTCCGGCGACGGCGATTCTACGGTGGAGTGCGAACCAGTGCGAGAGGGGAGAGGGGAAAGGGTGCTTCTGCACGGGATGCTCACCACGAGCAAGTTGTTGGGGTCGGAATCGGCGGAGGAGGCGTGACGGCGGCGAAATCGGGCGGCGGAGCTCCGGACGGCCGCGGGGAAGAAGAGGATGGCGCGGACGATTCTCGGCTTATCCGCTCGATTCCTCTGGCTAGGCGGTAGTAGGCGACGCGGCTGCGCTGCTGGGCTGCTTCGATTCGCTCGGGGGCTCCTCGAACAACGGCGACAGGCGGCGACGACCTCGGCTAGGGTTCCGCCATGGTGGAGAGCGAGAGAGAGAGGAACGGGGAAAAACAACGGGGAGAGAGCAGAGCGGCTCGGGGGGGATGCTCTCCTTCTCTTCACGCGGTCCAGGGGGAGCAGGGGAGGGCACGGCGTGGTGCTGGTTCGGCGGGAGCGTGAGCTCGGTCGCTACAGCGACGAGGAAGAAGATGATTTCACACGAAGCCCCCTGGCAGTTTCTTCTCCATCACGGATAGGTCCTCTCCAGCTTTAAATTTAGATCCTGTGGCTTTAGGTAATTAATTGAGGCACTAAAACATTTTATAAAAATTTGAGAAAATTTGGGTAGCCTCCCAACTGCATGTAGAGGCACCACAAAATTTGGTGTCTCCAAATAAAATGTTTTGAACCACTTTTGTTTATAGGGTTCATCTGAAGCATTTTGCTAAATTCAAAAGTGTTGCTCCATTGGAAAAGTTAGCAATTGCAAAATATTATTTCCAAACTCTTGGAACTTCCTTGACAAATATAAGATGACAAGGATTTGTTTGCAAGTTTGAGTGTCTTGTTGTGAAATTTGTTGGGACAAGTTTTGCATTTTTGGTTTTCAACATTGCCAAGAATAAATTGTGTGTGGTTTATCAATTTAAATGGATGCAATGATGCATGCATGCCATGATGCAAATGAGGACACAAAAGCGAAAAATTTACTCGGGTTTTTAGGTTCTCAACTTTGGGTTGTTACATGGATGCTATTAAAAAGATTGGGAAAGGGATGTTTGAGTTGATTCAAAAAGATACGTATAGTTGCATGATTCATATGCTTTTAATGACTATTAATTTGCAAGTGTTTTATCAAGAGCTATCTTTTATTCATGTTTTGATGTTGAATGTTACTTTACTTTGTTTAACATGGATTCGTTAGTTCTATGGACACTTATGCATGCATTTAGACGGTCAACTTTCTCCCTCTTGCTAGCCCAAAAATTCCAACAAGTAAAAACTTGTTTTCCAACACCTTCAACCAAAGTTTTTCCAGTGAGTCCACCATATCTACCTATTAGATTTATGCTATTCAGAGTATGTTTATCATGTTATTTTGTATTATCTATACTTCTGAATTAAAATGCTTATGTTATTGATTGTTATGGGAAAGGTTGGTTAAAGAGCTCTCACGAACTTGATGCACACCTTACTTTTATTGCACTTAATAAACATGACCCATTGTGATTAAAATTATGAAGTTGTGAGCTTGACAAGAGTCTTGGTTGGGAGTTAGCTCATATGTGCTGTCACATGGCAAGCTTTCAACGTGCTCTTTATATTTTGTTGATATCATGTACTTTTGTATATGAATGCTTATCATGGTGCCAAATAAATGTGGAAACTTAGTAAGTTTAATAAGTTTGTATAAATGGCTAGAGAGACGCCTGGGCCGCTAATCTGAGCCATGCATCATTCATGGTGGAAATTTACTTACATGCTATGGTGAACCTTCAGTGATGCACCCCACAATAAAAAGCTATACCAATAGTAAATAAAAAGGGTGTGGAGATTGCTCATTTTGTTTGTTTGTCTTGTCATTTTGACATGGGCTTGTTCCATGTCCTGGGACAAGAGGTACCCCAGTTGACGCTCTTGATGATGCTATTATATTACTTACAATGACCTTAACTTGAACTTACTTTTGTGTCCCAAGTTAAGTAACACCGTGGTGTAGGTACTCGTATTCACGGGGCATGAGACATTCAACCCATACTTTGTCAAGCATACTACTCATATTTGCTTTCACTTTAAACTTTAATCATTCAAGATGCTATGATAGGGGTAATGAGAGCTTGACACCAATGAATACCACATTGCAAACATTAACTTAAGTAGAAGCATTTGGAAGTTAGATGAAACTTATTCATGTTTTACCTCTACTCATTTATATATCTTTCCAAAGTGTCCACCTTTCTATATTCAAATTTACAAGAATACTCTATGACCATTATAGGATGTTTTTATTTTTCATTATGCATACATTTGGTCCATAGTACTTTCTTCTATGTTACACTTTGTGAATTATTTGAACATCCTTACATTGAATATTTGATATCACTTCATAATCTATCTTGTATATTGCTACTCCTTTGAAGAATAAATCATTTGACTCTATGTAGCAATAGTAATCATCTTTGATATCCATTGATAGTATTAAAAACAAAGTCCATGTTAGTTTTATCACCTTCATACTCAAGGACGAGTATAGGTTAAGCTTGGGGATGTTGATGCATGTAAAATGCATACATGAACTTTGCATTATATTACTTATATTTCAATCATATTTGCATCATATAAGGGTTATATCATTGATTTATATTAATTTTGGGAATATTTCATTGTTTCCCTATTTTTCTGGAATTAACCCTGCACAGGCAGAAAACCCTATTTTCTATATTTTGATGTTTCAGGGACCCAAACGACGTCCAAATGACCTAATAATTTACGGGGATCAGTTTTTGGAAGGAACGAAGCGTGGGAGCGAAGGAAGCGAACAAACGGATGCCCGAGGGCCAGAAGAGGGTGGCCCACGCGGCCAGATTCCCTGGCCGCGTGGGACCCACCATCTGGGCCTCGTGGCTCCGTTGCCGTCGATCTTTTTTCCCGAGCCTCCGTCTTGACCTTAAAACGACTATAAAAATAGTCCCCGACGCCCTTCGGAAAGGAGCGCCGCCGAAACACAGAAACCACGAAACAGAGACCTGGAGTTGCAGATTGGAGGGGGAAAACTCCGGCGGGGCGCTGCCGGCGTGGTCTCCATCTTCTCCAACGACTTCTCCACCGTCTCCATGATGAAGAGGGAGTAGTCCACCCCTGGACTATGGGTTTGTGGAAGTAACTTATGTATCTCTCCTCTCTTGAGCTTCACTAATTAGTACCGTATGAGCTGCTGAACATGATTACGGTCATCTATGTAATACCTTTGTGGAGGATCTTTTTATGAGTTAATATATGTTTGAGATTGCAATAGTTTTGTTTCAGTTATGAAAGTAGATGCATATTATGTACCCCGTTCTTGTGTACTTGTTATGATCAAACATGTGTATGAGAGCGTGTGAGGGGGAACATGTGCATTAGTTGGAGTAAGGGGGGTGGCTAGTGCGGTGAATGTGAAAGAAAGTTCCGCGATCCACTTGGGTGTTTTACCTTACTTTGTTGCCTCACTAGGGATAAAGAAAAATACCTTGCTACCGGAGATGTGGGTGTGACCATTGCCACTACTCCATGACTAGATCTAGCATGTTCTTATTTTAACTTCATGTCATAGAACTTAATGCTATACTCTGATTTATCTTAATTACTAAGTTGTTATGATTTAGTTCGCATCTTGGTGGAGTATAAGAGAGATTAATAAACCAAAGATCTCTATGTTAGGACGTGATGCCCATATAATTAGTAACTTGTCATGAAACCTTTTTGTTGCAATCTCATATGTCAATTCTAGTGTTCCATTATCTATCACTTTATTAAAGAGAGAGTGCATTTGTGAAACCATAAACCCCGGTCCATTTTTAATCATAAGAAACACCTTTCCAACAACTTTTATCCACTTTACATTTTCTGCCATTTAAAAATCCGAAAATACAAAAACACTTTTACATCTTGCATTCACAATACAAAACCCAAAAATATAATCCATCATTGTTTACATCATCATTGCATATTTATTTACTGTTTTGCATTCATTATCTTTTCATATCATTCTCACACCTTGTGCTTGACAACCATTAGGTGAGGTTGAGGGCACAAACAATTTACTTTGTTTTGTAGGTTTTCAAGAGAAGGATAAGAAGATAAATCATTTACTACTGATTCCCCGAGAGTTCGATATTAAACCCTCGAGTCACCCCTCGTGGGGAAAACCGTCTTTCCTATACTATACACTCTGCACTTGGAGTCTCAACCTAACCCATATTCTTTTGACGCAGGTAACTACGTCAAGGGCCATCAGTGGCTCACGAAGTGGTCGTGATAGTGCTGATCCAACAGCTAACAAGCCCTCAAAAGAAACACCCCTGATCCAACAGCTCACAAGCACTTGAAAGAAACACAAGATCCGTGTGCTTCTTCCTAATTGGCTCAATAGAAACACACCCCTGATCCAACGACTCACAAGCGCTTGAAAGAAACACATGATCCGTGTGCTTCTTCCTGATTGGCTCAAAAGAAACACACCCTAAACATAAGTTTTGAGTAAAATGACCAAGATATGAACATTCCCGTGACATAGTTTGTGCTAATGTGCCCATATTTTGTTTGAAATTCAAATTATATAAAATACACTCAAAAATGCATTTTGTTTGAATTTTTTGATGATATGGATTTAAATCTCTGTCAAATTTACTCAAATCATCCATTTGAAATTTGAATGCGTTCAACATAGTCAAATTTGAAAATAACTAGTATCAAAAGATTCTACATGTCCAGGGCTTAAGTTTGTTATAAAGTTTGTCAAATTTGGAAAATTAAACCAATAGAATAAAAGATATCAGAAAAAAGAAAATAAACCCTAAACATAAGTTTTGAGTCAAATGACCAAGATATGAACATTCCCGTGACATAGTTTGTGATAATGTGCCCATATTTTGTTTGAAATTCAAATTATATAAAAACACTCAAAAATGCATTTTGCTTGAATTTTTTGATGATATGGATTTAAATCTATGTCAAATTTACTCAAATCATCCATTTGAAATTTGAATACATTCAACATAGTCAAATTTGAAAATAACCAGTAGCAAAAGATTCTACATGTCCAGGGCTTAAGTTTGATATAAAGTTTGTCAAATTTGGACAATTAAATCGATAGAATAAAGAAATCAAAAAAATGAATAAAGAAAAAAGAAATTCCAAAAAAGATCTTTTGTACCGGTTGCAGCCACCAACCGATACTAAAGTACTAAAGGGGATCTTTTGTACCGGTTGGTGGCTGCAACCGGTACTAAAGGCCTTTTGTATATATACCGACGGCCGTTTCTTTCTTCCCCACTTTCTCAGATAGCCCTCCAGACATCGAAGAGATCGACGCCGCGTGGCCAGGCTGCCGGAATTCACCCGCAGCGACCTCGACGCCGCCAGGCCGCCGTAGCGACCCTCGACCTCCTCTCCGCCAGGCCGCCGTAGCGACCCTCGACCTCCTCTCCGCCGTTCCCTGGCTCGACCTCGACCGCCTCTCCACGGCCAGGTGAGCCCGCGCCCCTCCCTTTCCGGCCCTAGCTCGCCCGCGCCATGGTCGCCCGCGCCACGGTCGCCCGCGCCCCTCCCTCCCTTTCCCTAGCTTGTCCACTGGTGGTTCATGCGGTTCGTGCACGGCTGCGGCATGGCGCACGCGTGGTTCGTGCGAAGGTTGAAGACCACCTTGTCCACTTTTCAGAAACCCCCTTGGTGTTTTAGGAAATTGTGAGATGTTCTACAAAAAGGCCCCTGGTTCCTATTTTGGGTTGTTTGAGGGCCTTTTTGAAAAGGAAATTAGGAAACGTTATGAAATGTTAGGAAATTTATAGTACATGTAAAAATTTAGTACATTGTAGTTTTGTAGTACATGTAAAAATTAGGAAATTTTAGTACTTTGTAGTTTTGCAATATTTTTGTGTAGTTGCAAAGATCATTTAGATCATTTTGTTTGAAGTTTGAAGTTATTATTTTTGGATAGCAAAATTTAGGTCATTTAGATAGCAAAATTTAGATCATTTAGATAGCACAATTTAGGTAGTGTTAATAGTTAGTAGAAAAAATTGTTAGTAGAAAAATTGTTAGTAGAAAAAATTGTTAGTAGTTTTTTTTTGTTAGTGTTAATAGTTAGTGATAGAATTCATAGTAGAAAAAATTTGGGCAATGAAAATTTGTTAAAACTTTGCACTTTAGAAAATGCACTTAAACAACAATAAAACTAAATTTGGGCAATGCAAATTTGTTAAAACTTTGCACTTTTGTATCAATTTTTGCTACTAAATTTGCTAAGTACTTCGTAAATTGCAGTGACATTGAGCTATGGACGCCCCTTCATCAGAGACGAGGAGAATGAAGAGCAAATGGCAGAAATTATATTTGAGAAGACCCTTGGAGTAAATTCGGATGGAGAAGATTCCGGTGGAGAAGACGATGATTTCAGCGAAAAATGTTTGAACGACTCCGGTGAGGGACTTGAGCTAGAAGAAATAAGAGACGACGACGAAGTGCCCTTAGCAAACTCCAGCAAGGTATATATATATATATTAAGTCTCTGTTGATCACTAGATGCATTAATTGATTTATATTGCACTTATTAACGAATCATTTTTTTTTAGCCCTCCGGATCTAAGCCTCGAACTCCGCCAAAGACGAAACGAGGCCCGAACCAAAGGATAAAGCTGCCAGATGGTGCAAAGTTGTCGATCGACGTAGTTGCTGATGATGGCAGACCGCTGAAACCCGAAGACAACTGCCGTAAATATGTAGGCCAATGCGGAGTTCTTGTTAGGGACACGATCCCGATCACCATTGCAGAATGGAATAACCGAAGAAAGCCAACGTTGGAGCAAGTTATGTCGAGCAAAGAATTAAAATTTTCTTTGGGACACGCTCTTGACATATTTCAGCCTACCGGAAGGTCTCCCAGAGAAGAAGAAGGAGAAAGTCAAGGAGTGGACTCTTAAGAAGATGGCCACACAATTCAACTGCTGGAAGAAAACATTGTGGAGAAAATATGAGAAAGTAACTCCAGATTTCACTGGACATCTAGAGAAGATAAAAGATGCGTGGCCCGCATTTGTGGCGTATAAGAAATCAGACACCGTTGTGGCCCGATCGCCAAAAATAAGTTGAATGCTGAGAAGAAGAAATATCACCATACTTTGGGTCAGGTGGCTACAAGACTGCCGTGCCTAAGTGGGAAGCCTTTGAAAACGAACTGCGTGAAAAAGGGATCACTCCACAGACAGATGACTGGCCCGAGAGGTCCAAGTTATGGTTGTTCGCTCGTGGGCAGGGTTGGACCCAGACACAGGGCTGATTGTTGCAAAGGGAAAATGGAAGAAAAGAATTACAAGAGTAAAAAAACTAGAGGACGCAATAGACCTAGTCCGAAAGGGAAAATTTGTTCCCGATAGAGAGGACGACGAGCTGACACTCGCCCTCGGGAATCCTGAACACTGGGGATGATGTCGAGGCAGAGGAGCCGGGTTAATTGGAATCAAGGGTTTCCGGCGGACGTTGCAACTTATAGAAGCCGTTCCAGAAATAAGAAGAGGGGGTTGGACCGGTTAACGGAATTAGAACGCCAGGTGCAGCGGCAGCAGGAGCAACTGGACTCAATTACCCAGCAAAGGGCATCTCAGCTGCTGCTAGAAGATCCTGCAGTCATGCCTGCCCATCTCAGCGGAAAAGCAGCGTGGGTTCCACGCAGCTAGAAGATCCTGCAGTCGAACCGTCGGCGGCTCACTACCCCGTGGATGATATCACGGAGAAGACAAATTGTCAGCTACATATGCCAATGAAGAACATTAGTTGTCCGGTGGCGGATGGCTATGCTTTACCAAATCAACCTGGAGCAATCTTCCATTTTGGTCAGATTCCAGCTGGCTATGCTCTGTCGGGGTGACAAAAGTTATGCCGGGATTCCAGACAATGGATCTTGACATTCCTGGAGGTGACGACGAGAAGACACTGGGAGAAGTCGAGCTTGGTATCGTTCTATGGAAGAAGAAATACATCGTGTTTCCAGACTCGGCGCCAAGGCCACCGACTCCTCCGAGTAGAAATCCACCACCTCAAAGTCCACCCCCCTCCCGACGATTGGGAGCCCACCGCGAGTCATCGCCCGCGCCGTCCCGTCAGCCGACTGATGCGCCCACTAGTAATTTGACAAAGCGGAAGCTGTTCACGTCGACTGGTACTATGCTCAGGAAAGACAGGTCCTGTCAAGAAACGTGCAAACATACCCAAGAAAGTCAAGACTCCTGAGAAGTTAGCTTGCGAGATGAGTAAGGAGGAATTAGAAGAGAGCAGTGTGCCGAGGTGACAGCCTTTTTTGCACGGAAAAAACAGGAAAGACAGGACCCCGTAAAGGAACTTCTGAAGACTATACCAAGTGAGAGACTTGATCGCACCGTTGACAACTTATATATCCCTCCAGTGAGGCCCCTTTCAGACTATGAGCGCTGTATTGAGAAGACACATAGCTCACATGGAGGAAAAGAAATGCGGGAAAAAAGTTCCCCAGCTCGGAGAACAAGAAGTACAATCGATCGCCCCGCTCATTGTGCCTTCTGATAAGGCGGCCTCTACAACGACAATATTGTTGCTCAGGAAATCCATGGCGATACAGGTTACGCCATTGCTGAGCTAGCATATCAATATGTTCCCGGGCAGCCTCTGGTCACAGATCCGAATGCTCTAACAACACAGTTATGGAAATTGCATAACTGGTACATGACCGCCGCAAAAGAAGGGAGATTCTATTTCATGGCGGGAGTTAAGGAAGAGCACTACTTCCGAGAATATGCTGTGCAGGTTGAGTTCTCCGAACTTTTTCAGATGTACAATCAACGTGCCCTCGACAAATCTATCGTCAGCTGCTATTGTCTGTAAGTGATTTATTTGTGTAATTTAATTCATTAGTTAAGCTCGTTCATTACCTGTAATTATCCTCACGAATTCTTTTGTACGCTATTATGCAGAATGAAGATTCGTGAATGCAGAGTGGGAGGAATCTGGGACATTGGGTTCATTGACCCGGATAAAGTTCATGAAGTCACCGTAGAGCATTATGCCCAGGACACAGAGGTTTTTGCTAACGTTTTTAAAGCGACAAAGTACCAAAAAAGAAATACTTTTTCCTTACAACTTCAAGTGAGTGTTACTGTCTTGTACACATTCTATTTTGCTTTCCCGATGTTAAGTGTAATTGATGAGTTATGAATAACTGCGTATATAAACGTGCGCAGGTTCCACTTCATTCTGATGATCATTAGAATCGATGTTGGAGAAGTTGAAATCATGGACTCATTAAGGAGAGACCCTGATGATTACAAAAGCGTGCGTTATATGCTCAAGAGGTAATTTCAATCGCACTATATCGGCCTCTTTTCGTTCATTTCCTGATATCAAGTAAGTAATAACTCCTCAATTCATTTTTTTGCCGGGCAGGGTTTGGAAACAGTTCATCACGGAAGAACGCGGTGAATGGAAAGATAAGCTGGAGTTTAAGGCTAACCGTAAGTAGTACTACGTACCTAGGTCCGCGTATCTCTCTAATTCTAGTTTCAATACCATTATCATTCTCTTGATTATTATTTGATTGAATTCTATTCTCGTATAGTGGTGCCTGCGACAACCACAGGGGACGGATTTATGTGGATACTACGTTTGCGAGTACATTCACATGAAGGTCAATGAGAGAGTCAATAGTGAAAAATCAAGAGGTACGTAAACATCATTCACAACTTTATTTTGCTACCATCAATTGTGTTTAGTTTCCTTCATAATTGATTATCTCCTTCTTTTAAAGATGGCAAGGAAGCGGAACCAGCTCCTACCAAAAACCGCGTAAAAGCAATTGCGGAGGAATTGGCGGGATTTTTCCTTACGCAGGTCATAGCTGAATCCGAGAATTCCACTATATGGAAAAATAGACTCCCTCCATACTAGTAGTGATCTCCATGTAATGAGTACTTTATATGTGTACATATATATACCAAGTTGTATGTGTGTTATGTGATCTTCACGTGTGCGAAAACTTTTTTTTTGTGCATCGACGTGATCTCCTCCGAAACCCTGAAAAATAAGCGAAAAGAAAAAAAATCAGAAACCCTAAACCCTGAAAAATAAGCGAAAAAAAAACAGAAACCTTTAGTCCCGGTTGGTGTTACCAACCGGGACCAAAGGTCCTCCGCCCGCGCGCGCAACTCCGCCCACGTGGAGGCCTTTAACACCGGTTCGTGGCGTATCGGGACTAGGGGGGGGGGGGGGGCTTTAGTCCCGATTTAACTGTCCCGGTTGCACAACCGGTGTTAAAGGGCCTCTGGAACCGGTATTGAAGCCTCTGTTTCTACTAGTGCAAGACCCAGACACCGCTGCATCCATCTCGTAGATCCGACATGGCTATGTAGTCATACTGTTTCCTCGCCCCCATTATCGCCTCCCATGAACAACTCCTCTTCTGGTTTACGCCACATCTGTAACTACAACAAGATATGTAGATGCGAAAGTCGGTGAAACACGTTAGGACTGTGTAGTCATAATATTTTCTCGTCGTCTCCACAAACAACAACTCTTTTGCGGCTCGTATAGTCGCTACATATATAGCGCGTTTAAGGTGTCCACAAGTACATGGTAAAAGCATCACATACCGTACTATTAGGTCCACGCGGGCGACTATGGCGTGGGAGAGGTGGCAGCTTGCGATGGTGGGTGACGCAAATTGAGCCGCCCTAAAACGCACGCCACCTCCTTTATATATAGACCTTCCCAGTGAGTTTCTATCTTAGAAGTCTATTAGTACTCTATGCCCAGTCTAATTCGAATCCTAATCGGAAATAGCCTTCCAATGGGACCCACTCCAAAACGCACATAAATATCATCACGGACAAAACATCAGAACGATGTGTCATGGCATATCCTTTATCTCACACTACACAGTCTGAGTTTCAAGATGACCACTCTTTGCACATGGATTCGGAATCACTCAATTACTAGGTTCACTGTTAGCCATAAATAGCATGACCATGCATTTTTGGATCCAATCATATCGGAGGGACACAAAAGATCACTCGAGAGTACAAAGGGACAAATTTCATCTTGACTTACCATGCCTTGCAGCATGCTTCATGGAAAATCCGAAACAACATTTATAACTATCCAATTACGGTTTAAAGTTTGATGATCCCTAACTAGGTCGATTCACATCTCAAATGCATGTAGTAATCCTAAGTCTAAGGACAAAACACATACCATGTTGTGGAGAGAACCAACCAAGAGCATTATTGATGTCTCTCATATTAGGTCAGTCCAACCCCATATTCAACATGGGTCAGTATAATTGGTTTGGAACATTGCCATCAACTGGTACATCTGTCATCGCATAAATTTCGAGTAGGGACTTTAGAATAACGATACAAGTATAGAGTTCAAACTAATAATGTATCTACCACTCAGTACGGATACATTATTCAAGAAACATTTGAGAAATCATGGATAAGCCGAAATAACATCATCTTTATGACTGTGTCTAGTGCATAACAGAAGGGCATGGCTAATTGGCAGAAGTGATATTATGCAATAAACATAAACAACTTATCAGCTAAGAATGACAATTGAAGATGGGTCCATTTTTATGTTTCGATTTTGTGTTTTGTTGAGCAACAATATTATGCAGATTTCGAAATCTAACACATTACCAAGCGACAATCCCTCGAGAACTCGGAGGTGAACGATTATACTCCCTACGATCCATATTAATTATCAAAGATTTAGCACAAGATCAGAGGGAGTAATTTATCTGCTAGCATGCTTTGGATTTTATTTTGTTAGGTCTGTGCTCTCGATATAGCTATACGAATGATTGTGGTTCGCTGTCCGCCACCAGCCGAGAGGATAAAAGAATCACCGAACGAAAAGGAATGTGTGATGGGATGAGACAAATGTGATAAAGGGCGGCACCATGCGGCCTCACGCTTTAAAAAGTCTGGTAGTTGTCCCCCGCAAGAAAAGAAAAGGAATATTTGGTAAGTTTCACGAGCTTAATATTACATCTCACAAGTGAGTTGCTAAGATAGAATGTGATTGAAGAGGAGTGCAATCATTACAATTTTTCATGTTGCAAATTTCAGAGAACAGAAAAATGCAATAAAAGGGAACTCGACGGTCAACAAATGCAAAAACAGGCTTGATCGGATCTCCAACTCACTCACCAGAAAAATCAACTGTGCAAACTGCGGAGAAATTAAGCAAGATACATAGCTGACAGTACACACATACGGTCGTGGTAGTGCCGCCGGAATGAAGTTACAGGTAGCTCGGGTCGCACGGGAGCACGTAGAAGTCGGCCTCGGAGACGGCGGTGAGCGGCGACGTGAGGTTGAGGAGCTTGAGATGGTAGTACCCACGCGCCATCCTGAACTTGCCGTTGCCGCCCACGATGCTGCGCTCCATGGTGCCCTGGAAGCCAACAAAGGGGCCCTCCACGGACAGCGCGCTCCCGTTGTACTCCCCGGCGACGAACAGGATGGACGCGACTGTCAGGTGGCCCTGCGAAGCCGGCCCCTCCGCCACCCCCGTGGCCACGATGATGCCCTGGTACCGCGCCACGAGCGGCGAGTCCCGGCTCTTGAGTCTTGCCGGTGCGGAGCTCGTCGTCGAACACGGCCACCGAACCGAACGTCGCGTTTGCGCCGAAGGGGGACGGCAGGATGGCGCCCTCCGTGGCGTTAGGCCCCGAGAACGTCTCGTGCATGTACAGGTGGATGTGCTTCAGCTTGTTCCCGGCGACGCCGGCCGCCGACGAGGCCGCTACAGCCAGGAGGAGCAGCGAGGATATCGGCGACATGGTGGGCTGTTGTTGTTACTGTGATCGGCTCGTGGCGCTGCCTTTGTAGGAAGGACTTGTCCTCCTTAGAAGGCGACGTCCCAGCTGCAAAGGTCCTCCGATCATGCGCTCCATAAAGAAACTGGAGGATAAGGCATTAAGGCCTCATGGAAAGCAATAATGCAGTGTGGACTGTGGAGTGTGGACTAGTAGAATCAAAGCGGCTTCCATGAAACCGCAATCTAGTCGTAGATATGAATGGCCAGCTCATTTTCAAGATCATTTGACTTCTAGTGGTGTCGATGCCCTGAAAAAGAAAAGAAAATACTATGGCGCGGTTCTTCGCCGGCTCGAATGGAATGAGGCTCCAACTTTGCAGATTCGTGCAAGTTTTATTCATCACGAAGTTGTAATTGCTCCAACTCAACACAATTTATTCAACTTATGTGTAGATGGCAACGTTCCTGCTCTAAAATTGTGTATCCCTGAATGTTTTGCAACTAGTTGCACCCGCACCCCATTATTGGATACCCTCTTCGGAGTTTTTAAAATTGCGAAATAAATCATAGACATGGATTACGTTAAGTCCTGTTCACCCAAAAAGTTTCATCCAAAAACATGACCATATGTGACTTCTGCAAAAAAGAAAAATAACTAAGTGAATAGTATCACGTGCTATTCACATTTTATTTGTCTTTTTTGTACAGATCACGTATAGTCATAGTTTTTTATGAAAATGTGTGGGTGCACAAGACACAACATAATCTATGTACGTGATTTATTTCACATTTTTTAAAAGTTCAAAGTGAGGTATCCGACAATATAGTGCGGACACAACTAGTTGCAAATTTTACTTTCATGTATCTTAGGTACCGTACGAGTGGTAAAAATAACAATATTGCACTCCACGAATGAAACTACAACGGCGAATACAGTTGAAGTGAATCCATCCAATAAATCAAAAGCTGTAAATTCTCCTAATACTGTATTTTTCCCAAGAATTTTTTTATCATCTTTCATAGATTCTTTTTTTAAGGCTAAAAGAGTTTCATTCATATAGGTAAACATCACGGTTGCAGGCCAAGCCCAAAGCCTTGCTAATCTGAACTGGAAACACATTGTTCCAGATGGAATCAACACCTAATCGCCGCACGCAGGCGGCACATTCATGTGCAGCGTTGTTCTGTACTCTTTTAGCTAGCACCCATGTCGTATACAGCTCGTGAATTCGTGAAAGACACCTCTCAAATACGACAAATTCGCATTATCCCTTTGTATTGATTTCACTACTGAAGCACAGTCCAATTCAAAGATAACCGGAACAGAATCTAGGTTATTTGCTAGAGCCATTGCTACAGCTTATTCCGCGCTGCTGCAGTTTGAAAGAGCTTTTCCGGCCACCATGGTCGTTTGGCTCAGGCTGTCTCGAATCACCACGCCTGTTTTTTTAGAAACTAGGCAAATATTTGCCATTTGCATTAATTAAGGAGAAGTTTTTAAGAGGTTTTACATCCCATGCCGCAATCAAAGGTCGCGGCCAAATAAAAGCCTACTCTCGCGGCATTATATTACTCACGGCTTTTGTCCCGGCTAAGCCTCACATAATCGCTTCATCTTTTATCCTTGTGACAACCATGACGTTGGTCGACGAGTGGTGTCTAAACACCCTTGCATTCCGTTCCTTCCATATTTCCCACCAAACAAGCATGGCAAGCGATATCATTACCTTCTGTTAGGAGCTTTCTTGTTGATCACTTCCATCCACCAATCTTTGACGGTGAGCAAGTGTTGCCAATCACTAGGCATGACATCGTGCAACCCCAACCAAGTCTTGATAGAGGACCAAATGTGAGTGGTAAAGCGGCATTTGAAAAGAAGATGAGTTTCCGTCTTTTGCACTTGGTTGCACAACTAACAAAGCCCACAATTTTGCCACCCTCTTCTTTCAAGACGGTCCGCCGTCCATATTTGGTTTTGTATAGCCAACCAAGCAAAAATCTTGCATTTGGAGGGGCCCAAGGTTTCCAAACCAAGGTAGGCATCATCGAAGTAGCGTGCCCCAAAAATTGCATCATGTAGGCCGGTTTAGACGAGTAACACCCATTGTTTGTAAGCTTCCAAGTGATCTTATCTGGGACCTCAAGTCGGAGTTCCACGCCATGAAGCATTTCCCAAAGGTTGGCAAATTGAGTTAGGTGGTCCAAAGTTAGCCCGTCTTGTATGTTGATGTGTGTGACCCAAGAATTATTTTCCAAAGCTTGGCGCACCGTAGATCTCTTCTTTTTAGATAGGCCGAAAATGAGGGGAGCAACATCTTGTGGCCTTTTTTCTTGAAGCCAAGCTGAACCCCAAAAGCTTGCTTTCTCTATATTTCCAATGGACACCGTGGTAGCCGCCGCCAAAAGGTCTTGATCATCTTGTATACAAGGGGTGCCAAGGCTCATCCATGGCTTCGGGTCATCATTCCAATGGGACCAAAGCCATCTAAGCCGAAGTGCCGAGGAAAACTTGGTGAGATTGAAGATTCCCAATCCTCCATATTCTTTAGGCTTGCACATCGTCGTCCAATTTACCTTACATTTCCCTCCCGTAACCTTCTCACATGCCGCCCAAAGAAAGGCACGTCTTATGCTATCAAACTTCAAGAGAAGCTCCACCGGGACATGAAGAACGGTGATATAGTAAATCACAAGGCTAGTGAGCACCGCCTTCACAAGCACTAACCTTCCTACCATGGTGGCAAGTCTTCCAAGCCAAGGAACAAGTTTACCGACCACTTTATCTTCTAAGTGAAAATTTGAAAAAATTACAGAAATTCTAATTCGCCAGAAAACTCCGGGAGCCAGAAGGACAAGTCTAGGGGAGGCCCAGAACCCCCCAGACGCCACTCCGGCGTGGCGCGGCCAGATCAGAGCTGACCCGCGTGGATGCGGCATCTTTTTAATCTCTTGACCGATAAAGGAAGCCCAAGATATGTCAAAGGCAAGCTTGTCCGGCATGCGGGAAAGGTTTTGGTGCAATTGGTGACTAACCCGGTGGCACCTCCGAATTGAGCAAGCGTGGAGGCCAAAAAAAATTATATCCTCTTTCTTGGGCTTCATGAATATGGCCGCGTCATCAACATATAGAGACGTACGAACCGTGGGGATCCTTCCCCAAACCTTGTGGATTCTCCCTTGAGCGGTAGCCTTGCAAAGGATGTGATGAACGGGGTCGATGGCCAACACAAATAGTGAAGGGGATCGTATGCAGAAAACAAAATTTTCCTAACAATGATAACCTAAATAGCCAAGATCTATGACTATGCAGATATACAGTAACGGAGGAATCGGTATACATACCTGATACGTCTCAAACGTATCTATAATTTTTGATGTTCCATGTTGATATTATACCAATTGTTACATGTTTTACGTACACTTCATATCATTTTTATACATTTCTGGGACTAACCTATTAACAAGATGCCGTAGTGTCAGTTTCTGTTTTCTGCTGTTTTTGTATTTCAGAAAAGCTGTTAAGGAAATATCCTCGGAATTGGACGAAAATCAACTGAGGTCCTATTTCACCGACACGTTCACGGAGTCCAAAGGAGAGATGAAGAAGCGCCAGGAGGCGGCCACACCTGGGCTCGGCGCGGCCACACCCTGCCGCGCCGAGGGGTAGTGTGGGCCCCTCGGGTGGCCTCCGACGCCGCCCTTTCGCCTATTTATTCCTCCCGTCTGGAAAACCCTAAATATCGAGTCATATTCCACGAAAAGTTTCAGAGGCGCCGCCGTCGTCAACCCTAGCTCGGGAGGGTTCTGAAGCTCTTCCGGCACCCTGTCAGAGAGGGAAATCATCATCGGAGGGCTCTACATCGCCATGCCTGCCTCCGGAGTGATGCGTGAGTAGGTCATCCTTGGACTACGGGTCCATAGCAGTAGCTAGATGGTTGTCTCCACTTTATGCTATCATGTTTAGATCTTGTGAGCTGCCTAACATGATCAAGATCATCTTATTGTAATGCTACATGTTGTGTTTCATGGGATCCGATGAATATTGAATACTATGATCAAGTTGATTATTAATCTATGTTACATGTTATTTATGATCTTGCATGATCTCCGTTACTAATAGATGCTTTGGCCAAGTAGATGCTTGTAACTCCAAGAGGGGGTATTTATGCTAGATAGTGGGTTCATGCCTCCAGTAATCTGGGCGAGTGACATCAACATCTAAGGTTGTGGATGTGCCGTTGCCACTAGGGATAACATAACAATGCCATGTCTACGGTCATATGTATTTGTTTACATTACGCATATTACTTAATGCGATTATACGTTGCTTGCAACTTAATACCAACGGGGGACACAGATGTTAACCTGACGGTGGATTATTAGTCATAGATGTGGTTGGATAACGGTCGATATATCTTGTCGTAATGCCCAATTAAATATCATGGTAGTCATCTTGTCATTTATATGCATTGTCATGCGCTCACTATTTTATCAATTGCCCAGCTGTAATTTGTTTAACCAACATGTTATTTATCTTTATGGAGAGACAACACTAGTGAACTGTGGACCCCGGTCCATTCTTTACACTGATAAAACCACCAACTGCAAACAATTGTTCTCTTTTACTTCCTGCAATTAAATACTATTTTCCACACCATACGTTTAATCCTTTGTTACAGCAAGCCGGAAAGATTGACAACCTTCCTGTTTCGTTGGGGCAAAATAGTTTGATTGTATTGTGTGCAGGTTCCACGTTGGTGATCGAGCAACGACGCCACCAACAACCTTCTGAAGTGCTCCTACTCCTCCTGGATCTGACAATCTTGGTTTCTTACTGAGGGAAAACTTGCTGCTGCACTGCTTCATACCTTCCTCTTGGGGTCTCCCAACGAACGTGTGTTTCACGTCATCAAGCATATTTTTCTGGCGCCGTTGCCGGGGAGATAGAAGACTTCAGCAAGGGGAGTCTCACGCTTCCAATCTCTTTACTTTGTTTTTTGTCTTGCTTAGTTTACTTTTATTTTATCTTGTTTATTTTTAATTATCAAAAACACAAAAAATATAGTTAATTGCATCTAGTTTATTTTCGAATTGTTATTTTCTGTCCTGTTTTAATTTGCTAAAATGAGTACTCCTGAGAACACTAAGTTGCACGATTTCACTAGCACAAACAACAATGATTTCATATGCACACCTATTGCTCCACCTGCTTCTAAAACAGAATTTTATGAAATTAAACTTGCACTATTAAATCTTGTTATGAAAGAGCAATTTTCTGGTGTTAGTACTGATGATGCTGCTGCTCACCTTAATAACTTTGTTGAACTTTGTGAAATGCGAAAGCATAAGGAAGTAGACGGTGATATTATTAAATTGAAACTTTTTCCTTTCTCCATGAGAGGACGTGCTAAAGAATGGTTGCTATCTTTGCCTAGAAATAGTATTGATTCATGGACTAAATTCAAAGATGCTTTCATTGGAAAATACTATCCTACTGCTAAGATTATATCTTTGAGAAGTAGCATAATGAATTTTAAACAATTTGATAATGAACATGTTGCTCAAGCATGGGAGAAAATGAAATCATTGGTTAAGAATTGTCCCACTCATGGACTGACTACTTGGATGATCATCCAAATCTTCTATGCAGGATTAAATTTTTCTTCAAGGAATTTGTTGGATTCGGCCTCTGGAGGTACCTTCATGTCCATCAATTTGGGTGCTGCAACAAAGCTTCTAGATGATATGATGATAAATTATTCTGAGTGGCACACCGAGAGAGCTCCAACAGGTAAAAACGTAAATTCTGTTGAAGAAACCTCTTCCTTGAGTGCTAAAATTGATACTATTATGTCTATGCTTGCAAATGGTCAAGTGCATGTTGATCCAAATAATGTTCCTTTAGCCTCTTTGGTTGCTCAAGAAGAGCATGTTGATGTGAACTTCATTAAAAACAATAACTTCAACAACAATGCTTATAGGAATAATTTTGGTAGTAGTAATTATAAGCCCTATCCTTCTAATGGTGGCAATGGTTATGGTAATTTCTATGATAGTTCCTACAACAATAATAAAAGTGTACCCTCTGATTGAAGTTATGCTTAAGGATTTTATTAGTACACAAACTGCTTTCAATAAAACTGTTGAGGAAAAACTAGAGAAAATTGATGTTCTTGCCTCTAAGGTTGATAGTCTTACTCTTGATGTTGAATTTTTTAAAATAAAGAACATGCCTCATGATGTTAAAGAGAGCAAAACTCTCAACGCTATACAAATTAATAGCTCCATTACCTTTGATGATAATGATTTTGATTTTGATGGTTGTAGTCTTTCTGAAGTAATTATGTTCTTGCAAAAGCTAGCTAGGAGTCCTAAAGCAAGTGAAATAAACATGGCTTTTACTAAACATATTACTAATGCTCTCATACAAGTTAGGGAAGAAAAATTGAAACGTGAAGTATCCATCCCTAGAAGTTAGAAGATGGTTGGGAGCCTATCATTAAAATGAAGTTGAATAACTTTGATTGCAATGCTTTGTGTGACCTTGGTGCTAGTGTTTCTGTTATGCCTAAAAGACTTTATGATATGCTTGATTTAGCACCTTTGGAAAATTGTTATTTGGATGTTCACTTCGCTGATGCTACGATAAAGAAACCTTTGGGTAGAATTGATGATGTTCTTATCATGGTTAATAACAACTTTGTCCCTGTTGATTTTGTTGTTTTGGATATTGAATGCAATCCATCTTGTCCTATTGTGCTTGGAAGACCTTTTCTTAGAACTATTGGTGCTATTATTGATATGAAGAGGGGAATATTAAATATCAATTCCCGCTCAAGAAAGGTATGGAACACTTCCCTAGGAAGAAGATAAAACCACCTTTTGATTATATTGTTCGAACAAATTATAATGTTGATGCTTCTACACTTGGTAATACTTGATGCATGCTTTGTGCCTAGCTAAAAGGCGTTAAAGAAAAGCGCTTATGGGAGGCAACCCATTATTTTTATTTCTGCAATTTTTCTTTTTATTGAGTCAAGAACTTGTTTACTTCTGTAGCAACTCCTTTGTATCTTTACTTTTTCGTATTGTTGTGCCAAGAAGAGTCTCTAATGATAAGATGATGCTAGATTTTGATTGCTGCGCAGAAACAGATTTTTTCTGTTCACTGTACGAAAATTATAAATTCATAGAAATGTGATTTTAATCTGCAAATTTTTGTGCGTAATCCTGATGTATGTACGCATCTTTCGTTAGTTCAAAGTTTTTCGATCTGAGCAACGTAAGTGCCTCGAAAAAATTCGTCTTTGCGGACTGTTCTGTTTTAGACAGATTATGTCTTTTATTTTGCATTCTCTCTTTTACTAGTGTTGGGTGGAATTCTTTTTTGGGTGGAAGAGCTTCACATAACATCAGTGGCAGTAGTTAATGTTTAAAGTAACGGTCATATTGCGTCCTTACAGAACATGTGAGTTTTTGATTGATGCACTAACCCTCTAATGAGATTTACTTTGAGTTTGGTGTGGCGGAAGTTTTCAAGGGTCAAGAGAGAAGAGTGATATAATAGGATCAAGAAGAGTAAAGAGCTTAAGCTTGGGGAGGCTCCCATGGATCTCCCCAGCATATTTCAAGAAGACTCAAGCGTCTAAGCTTGGGGATGCCCAAGGCATCCCCTTCTTCATCGTCAAAATTATCAGGTCATCTCTAGTGAAACTATATTTTAATTCTTTCACATCATATGTGCTGTTCTTGGAGCGTCTGTGTGCTTTTATTTTCAGTATGTTATTTTTATTTTCTGATATCAACTTGATTGGATCCTAGCATTCTTGATTGGGAGAGAGACACGCTCCGCTTTTTCATTAGAATACTCCTATTCTTCACTTATACTTGTTGAGTATTCATATCTAGCGCTGTTAAGCTTTTAGCTCTTGTTTTCATGTATCTCTTGTCAGAGCTATTAGTTCTTTTAAAGAAAGTACTCTCTTACTTCACTTATACTTGTTTGGAGAGTTATTGAAATAAATTGATTGGTGTTTGGTTGGAACAGAAAATGTTGCATGTGGTAAATGGTATAATGGAAAAGACTTACATACTCTTGTAGATCACTAACTTGGATAATTTGATACTTGTCAATTGTTTTGAGTTAACAAGTAGGTCATGATTAAACTTTTGCATCATGTAAGTTAAGCCCATTAGTGAAGAACTACCGTAAAGCTTGTTGAAATTTGGTTTGCATGAGTGGTATCTCTAAGGTCTAGATATTTTCTAGTAAAAGGGTTTGGTTAACAAGGAAGACAGTGTGGAGTCTTATAATTTTTGCAATATGTTGGTCATATAAAACTTGGTGTACCGGTTGATAGTCTTGTTTGCTTAAATAACCTTGCTAGCCTAAACTCTGTACTGAGAGGGAATGCTTCTCGTGCATCCAAATCCTTGAGCCAAAATCCATGCCATCTGTGTCCACCATAACTACCTATATGTGGTATTTCCTTGCCACTCCAAGTAAATTTTTCATGTGCTACCTTTAAACTATTCAAAATTGTTACTACTCCTTTTTGTGTCAATGTTTACCAAGCTCATGAGGACGTGGTGGATGTCTTTATGTCACTTGTCAAGCAGACTTTACCTTCAGACTAGCGGCATATACATCCGCTTATCTATTAATTTTGCAAAAAGAGCTGGCAACGGGGTGCCCAGTCCCAATTAATTACAACTTTAACCGCTTAATCTCTTCACATTTTGTCAACTGAATACTCAGTGAAACATCTGCATGTGTAAACCAAAGAGAAAAAGAGGGATGATCTGCCTTGCTGGTAGAAATAACGTCCTTCATGGGAGCCGCTCTTAAAAGTCTGTTTGGCCGGGGTCATATTGTACTTTCCACTACTGATTCGTTGACCAATTAACATACACCTCTCAAAACTTAATTTTTACTCTCTATATGATTTCAAAAACTAAAAAGCTCTAGCACATGATTTAATCCCTGCTTCCCTCTGCGAAGGGCCTTTCTTTTACTTTTATGTTGAGTCAGTTTTCCTACTTCTTTCTATCTTCCACAAGCAAACACTAGTGTCAACTTTGGTACAACAATTGTTATATGCTACATATTGGATTTATTATATTGCTTTGTGTTGACAATATCCATGAGATAAATATGTTGAAAGTTGAAGCAAACGCTGAAACTTAAATCTTCCTTTGTGTTGGTTAAATACCTTTTACTAGAATCTATTGCTTTTTGAGTTAACTCTTATGTAAACCTGTGGATGCAATGTCTCCAAAGTACTATTCATGAAAAGTTTTGCTTGTATGATTCAGTTGTTTACTCATTATTTATTTGGTAGCAAACTATAGACCATTGACTTGGATCACTTCATTCATTTACATGTGCCTTACAATACTATTTGATCAAGATTATGATGGTAGCATGTCACTTCAAAAATTATTTTGTTTTATCGTTTACCTACTCGAGGACGAGTAGGAACTAAGCTTGGGGATGCTGATACGTCTCAAACGTATCTATAATTTTTGATGTTCCATGTTGATATTATACCAATTGTTACATGTTTTACATACACTTCATATCATTTTTATACATTTTCTGGGACTAACCTATTAACAAGATGCCACAGTGCCAGTTCCTGTTTTCTGCTGTTTTTGTATTTCAGAAAAGCTGTTAAGGAAATATCTCGGAATTGGACGAAAATCAACGAGGTCCCTATTTCACCGACACGTCACGGAGTCCAAAGGAGAGACGGAGAAGCGCCAGGAGGCGGCCACACCTGGGCTCGGCGCGGCCCCCCCCGCCGCGCCGAGGGGTGGTGTGGGCCCCTCGGGTGGCCTCCGACGCCGCCCTTTCGCCTATTTATTCCTCCCGTCTGGAAAACCCTAAATACCGAGTCATATTCCACGAAAAGTTCAGAGGCACCGCCGTCGTCAACCGGAGAGGGGAATCATCACCGGAGGGCTCTACATCGCCATGCCTGCCTCCGGAGTGATGCGTGAGTAGTTCATCCTTGGACTACGGGTCCATACAGTAGCTAGATGGTTGTCTCTCCACTTTATGCCATCATGTTTAGATCTTGTGAGCTGCCTAACATGATCAAGATCATCTTATTGTAATGCTACATGTTGTGTTTGCTGGGATCCGATGAATATTGAATACTATGATCAAGTTGATTATTAATCTATGTTACATGTTATTTATGATCTTGCATGCTCTCCGTTATTAGTAGATGCTTTGGCCAAGTAGATGCTTGTAACTCCAAGAGGGGTATTTATGCTAGATAGTGGGTTTATGCCTCCAGTAATCTGGGCGAGTGACAGCAACGTCTAAGGTTGTGGATGCGTTGCCACTAGGGATAACATAACAATGCTATGTCTACGGTCATATGTATTTGTTTACATTGCGCACATTACTTAATGCGATTATCCGTTGCTTGCAACTTAATACCAATGGGGGACACGGATGTTAACCTGACGGTGGATTATTAGTCATAGATGCGGTTGGATAACGGTCTATGTATCTTGTCGTAATGCCCAATTAAATATCATGGTAGTCATCTTGTCATTTATATGCATTGTCATGCGCTCACTATTTTATCAATTGCCCAGCTGTAATTTGTTTACCCAACATGTTATTTATCTTTAAGGAGAGACACCACTAGTGAACTGTGGACCCCGGTCCATTCTTTTACACTGATAAAACCACCAACTGCAAATAATTGTTCTCTTTTACTTCCTGCAATTAAATACTATTTTCCACACCATACGTTTAATCTTTGTTACAGCAAGCCGGGAAGATTGACAATCTTCCTGTTTCGTTGGGGCAAAGTAGTTTGATTGTGTTGTGTGCATGTTCCACGTTGGTGATCGAGCAACGGCGCCACCCACAACCTTTGAAATGCTCCTACTCCTCCTGGATCTGACAACCTTGGTTTCTTACTGAGTGAAAACTTGCTGCTGCACTGCTTCATACCTTCCTCTTGGGGTCTCCCAACGAACGTGTGTTTCACGTCATCAATACCCTTGTAAACCGAAAGCGTTAAGTCTGAGAGGACGTTGGCGATGACGATGGCGACGCCGACCTCAAGGTCGAGTAGACGAATTTCTCCAAGTGCCGCAAGTGCAGCACCTCGTAGCTCTACATACGTACGGTGTAGACGACGACCCCCGGGCTCCGTTCCAGCGAAGCAGCGGAAGCAGAAGACTTGGACCGAAGAAAGCAGCAGCACGGCGGTGTGCGTACGGTCGAAGGTTTGGGTACTACGTTCTCCTATATATTGGGTGTGCGTTCATCACATCATTCACCTAATGACATGACTCCATTATCAATTGACATCCATGTCCATGATTAGGAAATCTTGATCATCTGTTGATCTCAATGGACTAGTAAATAGGCTACTAGGGACCTGGTTGTTTACATACCACACGTGTATTAATGTTTCCGCTCAATACAGTTATAGCATGGTGTAAAACATATTATGAACAATCAAGATATGACAAATAAAATATCTTTATTAATTACGTCTAGGGCATATCTCCTTTAAATAGAAGTGGAGAGAGAGGGTCGCATTGCCGAAGGCCCCTCCAAGATCGCGGAGATGGCCAACACAAATTGAGGAGCACTCTCGAGGAGGATGAAGCCAAGATCGCGGAGATCTACTCTCTAAATTTTGGAGGGAAGCCCAAGTGTTGCAGCAAGTCCATCAAGTAGTCCCACCTTACCGAGTCAAAAGCTTTCTTGACGTCAAGCTTGAAGAGAAGCGTGTTTTAGATTTGTGCAGCCGCCTTGCCAAGTTCCTCGCATATAGGAATTTTTCAAGGATGCTCCTTGTCTTTATGAATGCACTTTGGGCTTGAGACAAGCCTGTTCATGTGGGGGGCAAGTCTTGAGGCCATCAGTTTGGAGAGGAGCATGTGAAAGGACATGTGCTTCCTAATCTAAGTTTTGGGTGTTTGTTAACAACATAAGTGATGATCTTACCGTGTGCTAAAGTACTACAGGTACAACTTATTAAATGCACATGGCTATGGTTGACCCCTCAAAAGGAGAAAAAGATTGAAGCCGGTGTCCCGAAGATTTAATTTGTTGAGTCATAGGGAAGCCGTACTATCAAGAGGGGTTACTCTTTGGAAAGCTTGGGGAAATCATTTTTGCATGATCACAAACCATTTTTGCTCCCCACAGCCTTCCTACAACCTTGGTGGAAAAGGACAGGAAATAGATCTGCTGAAAAACAGGCCAAACCGGACGAAATCCGAGTGGCTCAGATTTGGTCCGGAATTCCGAACCACTCGGAATTTTTCGGATGGATTCCGAACTGATTCCGGACTGAACTTTTCCTTTCTGATATCAGTCCGGATTCAGGTGGTAGACATCCGAATTTTTCTGAGCCACCCGGAATTCCGAGCCAGATCCGGATCTATTCCGGACTGCACGTTTTCTGTCAAAATGGCTAGTTTTTCAGTGGACCTATTTAAGTCGCCTCTTCTTCTCCAAGAGAGGCACCCGACCAGAATATCTTTGCCCACCATTGTTGCAAGCTTCAAACTCGTAGATCTCTCTCCCTACCCACTCAAATACATTGTCCTTCTAGGACTTGGGGGAGTTGACCTAGATATACACTGTCACCAAAGCGATCTGATTTCCCCATCCATTCCATTGAGGAACTTGTTACTCTTGGGTTCATTGGAACCCTAGACGGTCATGGTCGTTCTTGTGGCTTTGGGAGCCACGGGGACTAGCCGGGAGCCTCCAATTAAGTTGTGGAGTCGTGCCCCGGCCTTGTGATTCTTGTGGCTTGGGAGCCGCGGGAATTTGGTGAGAGCCTCCAATTCGGTTGTGGAGTGTGCCTCATCCTTGTAAAGGTTTGTTGCCGACCTCGAGGTCATCATATAGTGACTCGTGGATCTCCTCATTGGAAGATAACACGAGGAAGACGGTGTGTCATATCAAGGCTATTCGGGGATCACTTGTGACCCCGCACCGCTCCAACGTAGACGTAGCTTTCATTGGGAAGTGAACTTCGGTAAACATCTCCGTGTCACCGTGTGGTTATCTCTTAACCTTCCTTTACTTGTATTGCTAGCTTATCTTGTTTAGAATATCTTACTAGCTTGTATCTTGCTCATCATATAGGATTGTTCACCTAGTTGCATATTTAGAGAACTTATATTTGAGCAAAGCCTTAATTTGATTAAAGAAAAAGAAAATTTATAGTTGCCTATTCACCCCCCCCCTCCTCTAGCCAACCTACTCGGTCCTTTCAGCTTGGACACCACACGAATGAGGCTAATAGCCTAAAGTTGGTCACCTCGTCGACCCCATCTTTTTTGGGTATGAGAGCAATATTTGCGGAATTTATCCAATTAAGATTGTTGGTGTGAAGGGCTCCAAATTGATTTATCACGGCCATAATATCCATCTTGATAATGTTCCAACATGATTTGAAGAACGCACCGGTGAAGCCTTCCGGGCCCAGAGCCTTGTCACTAGAGGTTTTGTTGATTGCATCCTTGACCTCCTCCTCCGTGAAAGGTGCATCTAGCTCACTAAGGTCACATTGAGGGAGCGGAATGGTCTCCCAATTGAAGTCGGTGGTGCGCGGTGGACCTTTTTTTAATGATGTTCTTGAAATGATCATAAATGATGTCCTTCTTGTGATCATGGCTCGTGACCCATCCACCATTACGTTTAAGGCGGTGGATGAAGTTCTTTCATTTTTACCGGTAGGCTTTTTGAGGCTCGAGCCTACCCTCCATTTTTGCGATTTATTTTATCAGATATACATGGCCGGTTGACGGTTGTTTAGCTTCTCTTGGTATATGTTCGTGCCTTCTTGACAGGAAGATGCAGAATTTAAGCAAAGGAAAGAAGCGAACCGTTGAATCGAGGCGACAAGCGTGCAGGGGATGAGAGAGACTTGTTGATGTTTGGTTAGGTTATTATGACCTTTTGGACTTAGGCTATAAGCCAAATAAGAAGCTAAATAGGTGCTTTTCGATTTTTCCTGGACAATGTTGTATGATGGTATACGTGAAAGGACAAAATCAAAAACACTTATTAGTTGATTTTATACCTTATAGGCATAAATGCAAAATAAATAAATAAATAAATAAATAAAGCCTAACCAAACAGAGGGAATAGGCGCTGGTGGCGCAACCGAACGCTCGAGCGATTGATCCAGCCCATGAGGCCTTCCCCAGTCCCTCAGCGTGGAGCCCACGAAGCCCAGGTCGGCTGAGACAACTTCCAGCCATTTCTCCTTTGTTTTTTCTCAGAAAACGAGCAGAAAACAGCCAAACTCCGTATAGACATAAGAAAATGCGTTTTACTTTTCGTGCGATGAAAAATTTCATACTACTCACGTGACCAAACAAATCATTTTTGCATAAGCGGCGTTTATGAAGCCTCCCCGGGTAACCAAACATGCCCTCGTGTTTTAAAAATTCTGGTAGGTGTCCCCGGCAAGAAAAAAAAGGGAATATTTGGCAAGTTTCACACTTAATTATTACATCTCAGAAGTGAAGATAGAAATGGGTGGAAGAGAAGTGCAATAATTATAATTTTTCATGTTTTATTACAAATTCCAGAGAACATAAAGATACAATAAAAGGGACCTCGGCGGTCAACAGACGCGGAAACAGGCGTGATCGGATCTCCAGCCCACTCACCAGAAATTAAGCAAGATACATATAGCTGACACACGTTACTACGGTCGTGATAGTGCGGCAAAGAAGTCACTGCAGGTACTTGGAGTCTGCCGTGAGGACGTAGATGTCCATCTCGGCGAGGGCAGTGGTCGGCGACGGTTGGTCGAGGACCGTGAACAGGTAGTACCCGCGCGCCATCCTGAACTTGCCGTTGCCGCCGACGATGCTTCGCTCGTTGGTGCCCGTGAAGCCGACAAAGGGGCCCTCCAGGGACAGCGCGCTCCCGTTGTACTCCCCGGCGAGGAACTGGATGGAGGCGACCGAGATGCGGCCCAGCAATGATGGCCCCTCGGCCACCCCCGTGGCAACGATGATGCCCTGGTACCGCGCCATGACTGCGAGCTCCGGTTCTCGCCGGTGCGGAGCTCGTCGTCGAACACGCTCACGGCACCGAACGTCGCATTGGAGCCCAGGGGGATGACACGACGCCGAGCGCCGTTGCGTTCGGCCCCATGAACGTCTCGTGCATGTACAGGTGAATGTGCGTCAGCCCGTTCCCGTAGTCGCCGGCCGCCGACGAGGCCGCTACGGCTACCGCTAGGAGGACGAGGAGCAGCGAGGATACCGGCGACATGGTGCGTTGCTCCTCGATCGGTTCGTGTCGCTGCCTTTGTAGGAAGGGGTGTATTGCTGTGTTGTTGTCGATCGGCTCGTTGCGCTGCATTTGTAGGAAGGAGTGTCCTCCTTGGAACACTTAAACTAGTGCACCGTCAACTTCCCCAGTGGCAAAGTCCACATGGAAATTGCTGGCCGGCGGCCGCGAGGAAAGCAATGATGCAGCGTGTGATGGAATCAAATCGGTTTTCAGACGTGATCTTTTTTGTTTAAGTAACCCTGTACTTGATTAATGTAAACAGAGATTACAAAAAAGATCCTCACGCGACTTGCTCTGACGTACGGTGGAGGCCGGGAAGCAACGCTCCGCGCTCTTCGGCACGCGGCGAGGATACGTATCGTAACCTTCCTTCATGCATTCATCAATATTTGCTATATTTTTCTTATTGGATTGCAGTCCAGCCATTCATCAATGGGAGCTTATCTCGAATGATTGAATGATCATCTAATCAGATGATCACAATGATATAATTGTAGATAAACATGGTAGTGGGTAGGTTAATAGAAGGAAAATCAACATCTGGATGGGCAGTTTATAAATGTTTACATCCAGTAGTTCCACGATACTATTTTTGAAATGTTGTTCTGAAATATATGTTGATAGCCAAAAACATTATTACTGTCATATATTTCTGTCAACAAATCAGTCTTCATCTCATAAATTAAATCAGTGAGACGTAAGACATATCATGATTTGTATAGTTTATGTCACTATGATATGTGCTCCTTGCTGAAGTTTGCTCACTTACATAAATCTATGTTGTGAATGGTGAGACACCTGGTATCAGGTTTAGAGGGTCCCTCGCCAGAATATGTAAATGATGGCCACCTTAATTCACTTCTTCAGCATGTTAGAGTGGTAAGCTTAAATTTGTGAAATAATAGTTATTGTCACGCGGTAACATAGTTGAAATGAAACATATGTACCATGTTTTGAGGATATACAGTAGCACTATGCATCTTCATGTTAATGATATGAAATCTGGCAATAATTAGTGAATGTTTAAGAAAACTTCAATGTATTGGTCTCTTAGTAGTAATATGGTGGCATAATGCATAATACTCCTATAAAGGATGAAGCACGAAGTTAATATAAGAGAAATCCAAAGTTCATCATTGAGCCGAAGGCCACCAATTCGGTGCCCCCCCCCCCCCCCCCACCCGCCACACACACCACATGATGCAGATTTTTCACTCCCTTTGCAACGCATGGGCATATTTGCTAGTTAATGGAAAATTATATTACAGAAGACCTCACGGAAACTATCAAAGACATTGTGCGAAGACAGCAACCCTGGACTTTGTAGAAAGAACCCTCATACAAAGACTAAATCAACATATTTCTTAAG